>AYEL01065426.1:0-49867 GCA_000484575.1 Olivierus martensii
AAAGCTAAACAGCATTTAAGCAGGGAAAATTCTTCTGTTTAACTGCTGGACGGTAATCCATTCCAACGGAACCATCGTTATCCAAAGCACAATTCCCCATAGGATTTAATTGAAAATTGATTAATTAGTAAATATTAAAAAGTCTTAAAAATATGGAAAATAGTATTTATTTATTATATTTGCTACAAAACGAACTCATAAACACTGATTAGAAGCTTATAGATTCAACGATTATTATACAAATGAGATTTGATTTTGCCTTACTGATTAGCAGTTTATAGATTCAACGATTATTATACAGATGAGATTTGATTTTGCCTTTATGGCGGAATGAACAGTGACACGCATTCGCTGATTTATTGTCTATATGAACTGTCCCATAAATACTGATTAGCAGCTTATAGATTCGACAAATGAATCCATAAACACTGATTAGCAGCTTATAGATTCAACGATTATTATACAGACGTAAACACTGATTAGCAGCTTATAGATTCAACAATTATTATACAGATGATAAATACTGATTAGCATCTTATAGATTCAACGATTATTATATAGATAAGATTTGATACTGATTAGCAGTTTATAGATTCAACGATTATTATACAGATGAGATTTGATTTTGCCTTTATGGCGGAATGAACAGTGACACGCATTCGCTGATTTATTGTCTATATGAACTGTTAAACAGTGACATGCACTCGCCGATTTATTATATATATGAACTCTAGGATCTTGAACAGCTACTGATAAGCAGTTTATAGATTCAACTCTTATTATACAGATAAGATTTGATTTTGCCTTTTGATGGCGAATGAACAAACGCCTCATCGATTTATTGTCTATATGAACTGTAGGATTCGGATAGACTTTTTTCCCTTTCTAATGGAATCGAGTACTGTGATGTCACACCACTTGCAGGTATCAAGTAATATATAACATAAACATACAGTAGAATCAGACTTGTTGGCAGAATTTAAAATAATAATCGTCTAGAAATTATCTTTAAGAAACTAAAACTAGTGAACTGTTGCACGTCTATTTTTAAAAAATAATTTGTTTTCATTATTATATGTTAATTATCATTTAGTTAAAACATTACTATATGTTAATTATCATTTACTTAAATATATTTTTATATGGGAAACTAAAAACTAATGAACTGATGCACATCTATTTTTAATTAATTAAATAATTTGTTTTCATCCTAAATGTTAATTATCATTTACTTAAATATATTTTTATATGATTATAGTTTTATTGTGCATCTATTTTTAATTAATTAAATAATTTGTTTTCATTACTATATGTTCCGTCTATTTTTAATTAATTAAATAATTTGTTTTCATTATTATATGTTATAAAAACTAGTGAACTGTTGCAAGTCTATTTTTAATTAATTAAATAATTTGTTTTCATTATTATATGTTAAATTATCAATTTGCTCGTCTATTTTTAATCAATTAAATAATTTGTTTTCATTATTATATGTTAATTATCATTTAGTTAAAAATTACTTTTTAATTAAATAATTAGTTTTCATTACTATATGTTAATTATCATTTACTTAAATATATTTTTATATGGTTATAATTTTATATATGTTAATTATCAATTACTTAAATATATTTTTATATGGTTATAATTTATAATGATATTGTCGGATTTGAATTGATTGTTAAAAAAGTAATGATTGACTAAGCTAATTAATTTTAATAAATATATTGTCGGATTTGAATTGATTGACTGAGCTAATTAATCACGTGATGCGATGATGAGCAGTTTTATAGAGCTCTATTTTGTCGGAAGTTCACATAATCAGGAGTCGTTAACCAAAGCTGTTGTTATCCAAGATACCACTGTATTGAAGAATAGAGATTCCTCATTCTTTCATCGGAATATATGTGTGATCTGGAATTAATTTCTGAATCTATTAGGTGAAAGTTTATTTTTTCATGTGTTAATTCAATCAGTTAACAACAAAATATAATATACATATAATTAGAAACAAAATTCAGTTATTTAGCTTATTCCTTGAAAAATAGAAATCAAATCCTTTAGAGATTAATGTAATTTCTCACCACTCTTCAATAATAATACATATGAAACATTGTTTTTATAAGCTCACCAACATTTACTGTCTTGGTATGATAGATTAGGATTGAAAATGGGAGAATGGACCTGTCTTAGTATGATAGATTAGGATTGAAAATGGGAGAATGGACTTTTCTGCTTTCCATCTGTCTAATACTAAGCAGCCTTGATCATACAAGAGGTTGGGTTGGCTAGAAGGTGGAGGAAGATAAAGAATTTTTCTCAAAAAAGTCTGAATGTATGAAAAACAGATTTAACACTTTGAAAGTGGAATCACAATAAAATAAAAGTTCTATAATCTATGAGACTAGTATATATATTGTGTAGAAACATTTTGTTTTTAGATAGAAATTATTTTTATTTTATTATTAATTGATCAAACAATGGAAACATACAAAAAGACACATAATATTCCTGGATTGAAAATCATCATCATCATAAAATTTACTATGTATCAATATCAAACATATTTAACTCCCAGGAAATACAAAATTATAAGGACTACTTAACAATATTGCATTGTTAATTTATTTCAAATGTTGAAAAATTATATAACAAGTGCACAAAATACAAAATAGTGTTTGTTTAATTATTTTTTAATTCTAAAATATATAAAAAAAGATTATTTCAAGGAAATAATTGCTCATCTGAATTCTGAGTAATTTTTTTCCTAGTTTAATATATTAAAGATCAATAACATTTTATTACAGAAGCAAAGAAGAAGATTGAAGAATTGGAAACAGAGAAAGATAAGGTCTGCAATGATATATATGCAACTAAACTCAGATTCTTGGCACAACTGGAAGCACATCACGTATATTTTTTCTTTCAGAATGCTTTATCCTTCACTAATGCATGTTTCTGAAAAAATTGCTTCCTTTCCACTATTTTGTTTCTTCTTTTCAAATGGTTTTTGGTTGTATTAAGTTTTATTAATTCTATACTTTGCTAAGGAGAATTTTAATCAGACTGAATGCTTAATTGCCACATTTTTATAAAAAGTTATTAAATTATTTTATATAAGATTATATTCTTAAACAAATTTTATTAAGTTTGTTGTTGTTAAAATAAATTCAGGCAAGTACATCAGAAGTATTGCAGGATGTCCAAGCAGCACAACAGAGAATCAATGAAGAAACAATGGATTCTCATATGAGGTTGTTACACGAGAAAGAAGATATTGTAGGAGAAATGGTACATATTAATGAACAGGTAAACATATAATATCTTTCTAAAAACTCTCTAACATTCAAAGGAAATCTTAACACAATTTTTTTGTTATTTATCAGAAAGTCTGTTTGGAAAAACAGTTAAGATCTCTGCAGAAAAATAATTCAGCTTTAGCTTTAGATATAAAGAGGATTATAGAAACATTAGGAAGTAAAAATCATTGTGATATTTCTGGTAAGAAAAACAGTTGTTAAGTAAAACAATTATTATTAAATAAACAACTAAATAGAATTTTGATAATTATTTTTCAGATCTTATAGCCAAACTAGATTCGGAAACATCCACATTAAAATCTTATAATATGCAATTGAGTAATTGTCTTTCGCATTTAGATAGGAATTCAAGTTCACAAGGTAATTAAATAATCTAATGTTGATAAAAATTTTATTAATTTGCATTTCTTTCTTTAATAATTTGAAAAATTTTTTTGTAGGTTGTGAAATTACAAATGATCAACAGCTTGATAACAAAAGAAGTGAAAATTTCATGGTATGTAATTTTATATTTTTCCAAAACTGAAATAAATCATTGTATATGTTCATCCCACAGCACAAATCAAAAGTGGAAATATTCTTTAATATAATTTAAAAACTTTTGGCTTTAATAAGCCATCCTCAACACACTACAAAAAATATTGTGCTGAGGATGGCTTATTAAAGCCAAAAGTTCTTTAATTATATTAAAGAATATTTCCACTTTTGATTTGTGCTGTGTTATTCATGAAATAAATTATATGAATTATTAGAACAGAATTACTGTGTTATAAATTTATTATTTTTTTGTTAAAGTCTAGATTGCCTTAGATAATGTGGATTAAGAGAGCCTCAGATAATACAAATCTTGAGAAATTATTACTAAATAGATTGCAATAAGTTTTAAATCAATACAAGATAAATAACAGTTTAGCAAGGTTTGTATTATCTGAAATAAAGTAGTCTAATATAACACCTAAGTGATTGGGATAATGCACAAACATTTTTTTTAAATCAATACAAGATAAATAACAATTTAGCAAGGTTTGTATTATCTGAAATAAAGTAGTCTAATATAACACCTAAGTGATTGGGAACAATAGTGATATTGCTAATATAAAGACAATATATTACCACTTGCTACTATATATAACTCAAATTATAAAAGCACTATAAGCAAGGTAATAAGCGTTTATTAGCATATAACGTTTTTGGACATATTCAAAAAAAACGATGAAAAAAACGATCTGTATTCTATATGGAACAAAGTTTGAAAATACGATGTTATTTAAGTAACTAAGTCTCTAAGCACCTTAGGGTTCCGTTCTTCCTCTCAGGTGTGTTTCAAGAGGAACCTGTAGAACATTATACAAGCCGCATTGAGGTTCAACGAAGGGTATAGTGATTCAAAGTCTAAAATAGACATGGTTTCTGTTCCCTTAATTTCTAAGGGTCTTATTTTCTCCATAAATTCTCCTGACGATTTAATAGAATAGCCGTAGTTATTTAATTTCTCATTACACCACTGAGCTAAGCCTCTTTCTAGAAAAAATGTGGGAGAACGTCTCTTTTCGACAATAGGTCTAGCAGATACTGGATTTTTATGGGTTTTCACGTATGCAAAAATCCTCGGACAAGCCGGGTTGTGCACTTTGCGCTTAACGAGAAACGATGGCAGATTAGGTCTTCTAAGCAGTCTAGTAACTTTATTGGCCATTTTTAAAGTCGGGTCACTATTTAATATATTTGCTCCTGACTCCTGGATGAAATCCATTATGAAGCTATCGTAAGTTTCTTTCTTTAGCACAACTAGCTTTTTGGATTTATCATCACGAGTTATTATTAAATTGTTATCCTCAAGCCATCTTAAAACATGTCTAATGGTCGCCTGATTCAGGTGGGTCGTGGATTGGGAGGGTTTCTCTGCATTACACTTCCTTTTTGTATGTTCAGCGATGAAAGCCCACCTAAAGTGTTCAGCTTCTAGATCGTCTAGCGGCTGCAGTACTCTCTCTAATGCCGGAACAACTTGCATAAGGTCGGCATGTTCGGCGATGGCACATGCGGGGCCTATTTGGATAACTTCTTTAACGTACTGCGGCAGTTTAATGTTATCTAAGATAGTTAAGACTTCTTCAAGCGGTAGAATCTGTTTATATTTCGGACGGATCTGTTTCCGAAATATCCATCTAATCTTTTTAATATGCTTCCTTCTGAGATTCGATTTATAGTTAAATAAGACGCAGTCTAGGTGCGCTAACTGGTTCATTAAACATTCATTAAGTTCAGACTCAATTCTAGCTCTAGATTGCGCAGCTTGTTTCCGAAGGGCAAAATATCTCCTTTTTGCATCCGATATTGCAGCCCGGAGACACACAGCTTTAGTGTTCTGTAGCACTTTTTTGGATCTGACAGGGAGTCTAATCCTATAAATAGACATTGGAAACACAGAGTTTGCCCTGAGATTTTAGTTTTGATTTGATGGTTGGTTTGATGATGATATGAGATGCAATTCCTGGTAAGTTTTTAATTTAGATGATGAACAATGATGTAAAATGTGAAAATAAATATATTTTAAACAGTTAGTATTGTGGTTATCGAGTAAAATTCGCAATTCCTGGTAAGTTATTAATTTAGATGATGAACAATGATGTAAATGCAATTCCTGGTAAGTTATTAATTTAGATAATGAACAATGATGTAAAACACAATTCCTGGTAAGTTATTAATTTAGATGATGAACAACAATGTAAAATATGAAAATAATAAGTTATTAATTTAGATGATGAACAATGATGTAAAATATGAAAATAATAGTTATTAATTTAGATGATGAACAACGATGTAAAATATGAAAATAAATATTTAATTTAGATGATGAACAATGATGTAAAATATGAAAATAAATATTTTTTAAGCGGTTGGTTTGATGATGGTATGAGACGCAATTCCTGGTAAGTTATTAGATTTGGCAGTTGGTTTGATGATGGTATGAGACACAATTCCTGGTTGTTTTAATTTAGATGATGAACAATGATGTAAAATGTGAAAATAAATATATTTTAAACAGTTAGTATTGTGGTTATAACGTAAAATATGAAAATAAATATTTCTTAAACAGTTAGTATTATGGTTATTCAATGAGGTTGGCTAATGGCCAAAATCTCACAAAGCAAGAACCAATTACCACCGGAATCTCACAGGTTAGTGTTAAGTTAGTATTGCTGAAAATAAATATTTTTTAAACAGTTAGTGTTAAGTTTATTGTGGTTAACATCGTGAAGGTTGGCTAATGGCCGGAATCTCACAAAGCAAGAACCTTCGTGAAACTTAGCTAATGGCCGGAATCTCACAAAGCAAGAACCAATTTTACTATGAACTTAGCTAATGGTCAGAATCTCACAAAGCAAGAACCAATTACCATATTTCCATAGAGTAATACTTCGATTAGCGCGAGAAATTCGTGGAACCAATTATTCGCTATACTTTCAATTAGAGAAATTCGTGGAACCAATTATTCGCGCTAATCGAGGCCTACCTGTATATCCAATTACCATATTTTCCATAGAGTTAATACTTCGATTAGTGCAAATTGAACAATTACCATATTTTCCATAGAGTTAATACTTCGATTAGTGCGAATTCGTTAGCACGAGAAATTTGTGGAACCAATTATTTGCACTAATCGAGGCCTACCTGTTAATGTGTATTGTCATTCTTTGGTTTACAAAATTAGTAGGACCCTAAGTAAAAATTTGTGAAACAAAAACTTGTTTCTCATTAATTTGACATCCAGAAAGTCGTCATCCTTTTATCTATTGATGTTAAAGCATTCCAAAAACTTTTAAATGAATATGATTATCAAACTACTACAGATTGTTACTTGCAATTCCAAATCAAATGGCAAGAAATAAGCTAAGTATTAAGTGTCAAATAGTTTTTAATTTAAGCTTTGAAGTTTTTTTAATGTAATAAACAATCAATACTAAAGTAAGTTTGTAGAAAGCCATAAAGCTAATTCTATAAACAAACATATTCAGCTCCGAAAAGACAAGCACATTAATTTTCTTAAGAGAAATGTTTTGACTACAAAATTAGTCCTCTTAATTTGTTTATATATTTTAGAATGATATTTGGTAATTCCTTTACAATTTTGGGCATATATTCTGGCATATCACAATCGTAAATTCTTTTTCCGGTGTAACTATTTAGGAAAAGCTTTGTATTCTTTATATTTTAAATAAAGATGTAAATCAAATGTTTTCTTTATCTGAGAGCTCTTTTTCATTGCCATAAATGAAAATGTCTTAGAAAAATTTTCTGATTTCTGTATAGATTTTGCCTGATTCATGCATTTTAATTAGCATGTGTGATAGCTATATCTAGGCCTATTGAGGATAAAACTTGGAATATAACTAATAAATATTAGGAAGATAAGTTTATGAAATATATTTCAATTAGAAATGAGATTATAACATCTTGAACAACTTTAATCATTAATAATAATACACAGTTCATTAGTTGTTATGATGGACAATAATCTGTTAAAATAATTTCTGCCAACACTGTTGTACAATTATATTATAAAAAAAACCCAACTGCATAAATTTCTGCTTGCTTTTTTATATGTTATTTGAAGTTTATTTTCTTACAATATAAAGTATTTATAAATTGGTGAATGACATTATATCAATATTAAAAAATGGTAAAGAATTAATTTGGAAGTAGAAATTTATTAGGGTTAATAGTGGAAGATTTTTTCAATTAAATAAATCATTTCTCACAATGTAAATGAAAGCTATCTGTTGAAGAAACTCATTGAACTTTTTTGATAAAACTCATTTTCATATTGCAATTAATAATTAATTCAATGACTTTCCAAAATTAATACAATAATGCATCCTACGATACAATATTTTGTTAAATTTAAAGATAATAGCTAATTAATTATCATAATAAAATTCTTCATTAATGAATTACATTGTAAACCCAGACAAAGAAATATTATCATAGAACGGAATCACTTATATAGATATGGTTAATTCAATTATACAGCAAAAAATAAATAAATATAATGAAATGTGATAGAACAATATTACAAAAAGCATAACTTATCTCAATTTGTGACATGAAAGTTTAGAAGGAGAAAAAAATAGAATGTGAGCAAATATGGTAATTTTAAAGGTTAGGAAGGTTAGTTTGCAAGAGAATTTCAGTTTATTGTATATAATGAAATGTGATAAGTTATGCTTTTTGTAATATTGTTCTATCTCAAAATCAATTATTTATATCAATTTGTGACATGCAAATTTTATTGTAAATGAAAGTTTAGAAGGAGAAAAAAATAGAATGTGAGTAAATATGGTAATTTTAAAGGTTAGGAAGGTTAGTTTGCAAGAGAATTTCAGTTTATTGTGCTATGCAATATGAGAATATTTTGTAAATGACAAAATTTTTGTTACTGAATATTACATATAAAGAATTTCATTTAAATTATAAATGCAAGTACATAAAATTTTCTTGCTGTATTATTTACTTATCATCATGATTAAAAATAATTTTATAAATTGTCTGGTTAGGCAGATATATGCGTGTCTGATGATTTTGATGGTGAATCCATGACATCATCAATGTCAGAACTTTCAATGCGCAACAAAGAACTAGATGAACAGGTAAAGGGACTACAGAATCAGATCGAAAATTACGAGAGAGAGATCAAGTATTTTGAACTTCTTCATTCGGATTGGCAGACCGAACGCAAAGCCATGGAAGATTTATTGCTAGGATTGAGAGCCCAATTGAGAATGAAGGAAGAATCTCTCTCAGTAATTACAGCAGAAAAGGTAAATGTTTATTTTAAACTCAATTTTTAAACTGTGAAGGAAGAAATAAAACAATTATATTATAGGGTTTGATAGCAGTTAAAAAGAAACGTCCTAATGATACAAATTTATACCTTCCACCTGTTGAAGTAGAAGATTTAGATAATAATGATAATATATTAGAAAAATTGGAAGAACAAATTGAAGAGTTGATGCAAATTAATGCACAGTTTGAAAATGAAAAAGAAGTTTTGAAAGCCGAAAATGTAATTTAAAATTTGACAAATAATTTATCACCATTCTAAATTCAAGTATAAAAATACAAACGAATAGTTGTAATTCTAAAAACTATTCGTTCATATTTTTGTATTTAGTTTATAAAAACTTGAAATTATTATTATTATAAAATGAAGTAATTTAATTTATTATATCTATTCTTAGAATGCTTTATTAGAAGAATTGTCAACTCTTCGGAACTTGCAACAATCTTTTGATTCAAAACCAGGTATACTATTAATTATTAAATATATGTAATTTTGATAAATTTAAAAAAAATGCAAACACTTTAATATGCAGATGAGAATTCAGAGATTTTAGATGCGGACAAGTCTTTATTATTTCAAATGGAGAATACTTTAACAGAGAAGGAATCGCAAATAAGTGTATTAAATTCTGAAAGAGAGTCATTAGAGAGCAGTTTAATAGAATTAGATAAGCAACATCAGGTAACAATTTTATTTTGTTTTTGTATGATGAGGAAAATATCATGTAATGCTTTCATTTATTTTTAAAGGAAGAAATACAAGAATTTGTAAATTTAAAAATAACACTTTCTGAAAATAATAAAAAGTTACAAACTGAAATAAAAGAATTAAAAACGGCTTTAGAGATTAGTCAATCTGAAAATAGTTTATTGAAAACTGAAGTTGAGACTGTAAAAGAACAATTGACTGCTCTGTTAGAAGTGACAGGAAAAAAGAACAGTTCTAACGATAATTCTGAAAGATCAGTAGAAACTGTTCAGTCAATACTGAATGCCTTTCAAACTATTAATTTAGATAATATTAATTTGGAAGAAAATATAACTTCTTTAGAAGAAAATAGAAAACAATTGGAAGAAACCATAAGAGAATTAGAAAGGAAAAATAAAAATCTTGAAATTGAAAATGAAGAATTTCTGATAGACATAAAAGATCTTAAGGAAACTGAAAATAGACTGAGAGATGAGAAGAAACGATTGATTGAAAGTTTGCAAGAAAGAAATATAATAGAAGAAAGCTTATGTAAATTTAAAGATCTAGAACAAAGCAGTAATCTTCTAAAAGAAGAAAACTATAAGTTAAAGAGCGAACTTGAAACACAAAAGTTAAAATATAACGAAATTACCAAAGGCAATTTGGATATTCTAGAAGAGAAGGTTAAATTTGAAAATCTTTATCAGGAAAATAATAGAGAATTAGAAAAATCTAAAGCAGAATTAAAGCAGAAAGATCATGAGATTCAAGTATTGAAAGAAACTTTAGATGTGACATTTGGAAACTTTGAGGATGTAGATAATGAATTAAGAACAACACAACAGAAATTATTAGATTGCACAAAAAAGTTGAATTTAATAACTGAAAACAATTTTCACATTAACTGTCAAGTAATGGATGAACCTTTGAACAATAATGATGTAGAAAACTGGAAAGAAAAATATTTTGAAAATCAAGAACAGAAAAATAAAGAATTATATGACTTTAAAGAGAGTTTAAATTCCATGCCAGATAAGGAAAATACTTCTATGTTAGAAAAAATCATTTCTGATCAAAAGCAGCAAATAGAAAATCTTAAATTGCAATTTCAAAAGTCAAATCATTCTTCTAAGTCTCCAGAAAATTGGTATGAAGATAGCAAGTTTAAAACACTACAGGAAAAAATTCAACAATTAGAAATTGAAAAGGAACAAATGCTTTCGGTACTTAACGAAAAATCGAGAGAATGTAGTAATTTGAAAAACGAAGTCCATCGGCTTGTCAATATAGTCTCGGCCGAAAAACAGGCCATTTCTAAATTACAAGAAGATAATTGTGAATTAATAAAGCAGAAAGATGATCCTGATCAAGAAATGACCAAGGAAGCTGTCCAAAATCTTTGCAGACTTGTTCGAGATAAGGATTTAGAAATTGAAGCTCTCAGCCAGAAAAATAACACATTGTTAATGGTCATCCAACAATCTTCTGATAATGATTACACAAAAGAGCTTTTAAAGGAGTGCGAAACTCTTATTAAACAGCTAAATGCATATAAAGATGATAGAGAGCAAATCATTGATGCTCTTAATAAAAAACATCAAGAGAGTATGAAATATCATGCTGAAATGCAAAAGCTGAAATCATTACTGGCAACGGAAACACACAAACTAAACACTTTAACCCATAATCACGAATCCGTATCTCAGCAGTACGAAGAAAAACAAAAGTCACTGGTTAATACTCAAAATGAAGTTATTGTTCTAAAACAGAGAGTCTCAGACTTAGAAAAGCAACATGCTGATTTAGAACAGAAGTACAGAGAACTATTAGATACAGAAGATAGGAAGATAATGGCTAATATATCTAAAGAAGAATTAAATAAAAACTTTGACGAAATAGAAAAATTAAAAGATTTGGTAGACGAGAAAGAAAAATGGATTTTTGAAAAAGACCACTTAATTCATGAATTATCGCACGATGTACAAAAATTATCAGATAATTTAAAACAGAAAGATAACGAAGTTGGAATTCTACAAAAGCAGACAGAAAATCTAATTTCTCATCTTAAAGAAACAAAAGATGAAACAAGTTCTATAAAGGAAAGAAATCAAAATCTGCAACAACAGCTTAGCAATTTTCAGAGTGAAATGAATTTGATGAAAGAATTAAATGAACGTTTAAACATGACAGTTCAAGAAAAAGATTTTGAGATACAAGCTCTACAGGAAAAAGTTAATTCATTAACTCCAATAGTTCAAGAGAAGACAAATGAAGAAGCAAATATGAAACGAATCTTAACTGAGAGCGATGCCATGCAACAGAAAGCTCAACATTTTCATCATGAACGAGATGAGGCACTTCTGGCATTAAGTCAAAGGCAACAAGAGAATGAAGATCTTAAGAATGAGGTAACAATGTTTAAATATAAAATCTGCATTTTTCTTTTAAAATTGATCGCAGTTAATCAGTGGCGTAGCGAGCATAACTGGCTCCCGGAGCACAGTATCTTTTTGGCGCCCCCCCGGAAAACATATAAAATATACTCATAATAATAGAATGCGGTACCTACATTAAAATACTCTATAATATATTACAAATAGTCACTATTAAGCTACGCTTCTACAAAGTACTTTTTTGTCGTAGGGATCATTTGGCGCCCGGGGCATAATAGACCCCCTTGCCCCCCTCGCTACGCCACTGCAGTTAATCTACAAAAACATCCAGTTTCACTTATAATACAATAATTGAGCATGATGTTTTGCAGACACAAAGATTAAGAGAAAGAGAGAAGCATCTGAATAGTGAATTAGAAAGGCTGAGAGATCATTTATTGCAGGTGAATTTTGGAAATTTTCCAAATCTTTTCTTTTTTTTTTATTACTATTATTATTTTTACACAGATGTGGTATTTTAGGTGGAAGAAAGCTACACAAAAGATGCACTAAAAGCTGAAGAAAGAGAGAAAGATTTACGGAATAGACTGAATCAAGCTGAAGAACAGGCTACGTTATCTTCCACTGCAATACATAATGCTAAGTATGTATCTTGTTACTGATTTCTTTCATGTATTTATTCATTATGAAATAAATAAATTTTATTTTGCACAGTCATCATGCTAATATGCAAATGGAAAGTTTGCAAGAACAACTAATTTTAATTGTTAAACAGCGAGATAGAGCTCAGAACCAAGTATCTGAATACGAAGATAAAGTGCAACAATATGCAGCTTCATTAGCAAATCTACAACTGGTGTTGGAACAGTTTCAGAAAGGTTGAAATTGTAGATGATTAGAATATTGAAATTTTATAAATATTTAATTAGCAAATTTGTTAAAATAGAGCGTGAACGTGATATTCAAGTATTGAGGAGACAACATCAGACAGAACTAGCAAATGAAAAACAAAAAGTTCAAGATTTGCTTGCTGATATTTGGAAGAAAGACGTTAGTATGATATTCTTTAGTCCTTATTTTGTTACATGTCGGAATAAAGATTTAATGACTAATATAATATTTTTGTTTTCAAGGAACAATTATCCGAAGCTAAAGAAGCATTGAATGCAGCTTCTCGACTGAGTGAACAATTAGATAGCAAAGAGGAAATCATCAGTTCTTTAAGACAGGAAGGTATAAATATAAAAATTTTTCTCACTTGGGATTGCATAAGAGCTTTTACTAAAGAATGCACTCTGTAAAATTCATTAAATTGCACAATTTGTTTTTGGCACTTTAAAGTGGTATCTTTGAAACAGCACATTTCTCTAACTTGAAAAAGGCACAAGAAGAATAAAATTGCATGAAAACGTGTTGCACTGATTGCATGAATTAAGAGGGTTGCTGGTCTAATCTCATCCAGTAACTCTGGGATATCATTGGTATTCAGAGTACCTCATGAGATCAGACAAGCTCCTTCTGTACTGTGTGGTGTGTTGCATGCCAGCACTTCTTCCTGATTGCTTGAATTTATAATTTCAAAAAGAAGCAACATTGTTGACTTTGAATCTTAAAAAAATATTTTATGATTTCTTATCTCAATTGCTATTAAACAAATTAAGAGAAATATATATATCAAATAATTGCTTAGGAAAATATTTTCATATAAATTTGGATTCAAGTGATTTGCAAAACTCGAGCCATTCTTGTTAAATGTTTGTGTGCATGCATGAAGTTTGAGTTGTAAATCTTGTTAATCGTATGTTGCATGCCATGACGGCTTTGGTGGGAGTATTACCATCAGGTACTGGTTGATTTTCGATATCAGTACTTGGGTAATATTCACCTCGTGGCCGCCACATCCAGCCGAGGACCAGATATAGCATGATAACCATACCAGCCGACTTACTAATCTCAACCTGGAATGCCGTATTTTAGAAGAATGTCGATCAATGCATGTACCGTATGTAACTTTGTATTAAAAGTTGCTGCAAACTATATTTTATAATCTAATAAATTTTCCTAATTAAGAAAGCATGCAAATATTTCTTTTTATTAATGCCAGTATAATTTCAGTTTCAAAGCTCACTACATCACTTCAGAAAGCACTCCAAGAAATTACTGATTTGAAAAGCAATACAGAAGGAAGAGTGGACAGGTAAGAAAACATTCTGCTAATAATAAAATAAGTATATTGCTCTAGTAAATAGCCAAAATTTTTCTATTTTTATAGACAAGTTATGAAAAGTTTAGTTTTAGGATATTTTAGTGCACCTTTGGGTCAAAAACCTGATGTTATTCGTCTACTTGCTAGAGTGTTGGATTTTAATCAAGAAGAAATGTTAAAGGTTTTTAAAATTCTACCAATCTCTATATTTTATTATATATGATTGCAGAGTTTTAATATTAAATAATGTAAGCTGTGCATGTACATGCAACACACAGCAAAAACATCCCAAAAAAGTGATGCCATATCATAATTTTGATGATTAGCTTCGATTTTTTACTAATTCTATTTTCAAAAATGCATAGGCTGGCATTAAAGTTGGGAGAGAGAACAATCCTACTCAAGTTAATACTCCTCAGAAAACTGGCAGCTGGATCTCTGGTTTATTTGGAAAGAGTTCTCAAAATTCTAAACAAGAAACTAGGCAAAGGAAGGATGAGAAAGAAATTAATAAAGTAAGAATATCTGATGAAACAAAGTTTGCAGTTTCTTCAGTTTCTAACAGTATATTTTTTCTATCTTAGTCTTTCACAGCTTTGTTTGTTCAGTTTCTTCAAGAAGAATCGCAGCCACAACTACAAATGAAGTTACCTGCCGAAGAAATGGCTAAAGAATTAACTAGAAAGACTAATCCACATACGAGGCCACCCCGTATAAATCCATTTAATCCAGCTACTCCAATGCTGCCTTCCAGTTCTGTTAGTGATCTAGCTCATAAGAATTTGGATCATCCTCTAATTCGTCCCATTTCCTCTTCGTTGCCTGCATTCACCCCAATCCTGGTAGCAGCAGATGAAGGTTCTTCTAAATCCAACACATTCCTCCAAGAAGTATTAAATTAAATGTAATTTAAGGTGTAAATAGTGCATGGGACTAAATTTTGGCAATTGCTCAAGTGCCTTCATGATTATGTTTGTTCTCTTGTATAGAATTGTATGTAATGTACAGATTTTCAATAAAATTAAAAATTTTATATTATATAGTAATGGAAGAGATGTTATTGGGAAAATCATACAAGTAGTCTTTGACTTAGAATTTATTGATGAATCACCATTGCATTATTGGTCTGTTCAATTTCACAAACCAATAATCTTATATACAGAAAGCATCCATTTTGTGTTTATCGCTTTTTTAATGAAGTTGAAAGTATTAAATGGGACGAAAACCAAACTAATAAATTAATACAAAATTTAAACGCTTCATTGGGACAGTAGCAGAAAAGGAATTTTCAATTTTTTTATATATTTTAGGGAGTTTTCGAAAGTATGGCTACACATACGTACATTAATCTTTGCCAAGATGGATTTTACACTCAAGTAAAATTGCTTGGCTGAATAAAATTAAAAGCCACCCATTTAATACAAGCTATCGTAGACTCGCTGAAATAAACCAAAATCATTTATACCAGCTATCACAGACTCGCTGAAATAAACCAAAATCTACCATAGCGCGTCTCCTACTACAAGAAAATCAACTGCATGAGGAGGGGGTATTACAGAAAGAGATTCCAGGAACATTCAAAAGAAAGCATGATGGAAAGGATCCAGAAGTCTAATAGCTTAATAGCTAAATAGCTACACATTTCAACTTATATCGCTGATCCAACCATTCGTGTTTTATAAAATCCTAGAAAGAAATTCCGGGAACATCCAAAAGAAAGCGTGATAGGATCCAGAAGTAGAAAAAGCATTAGATCAATGGATTTCTATAGTTAGTGGGAGAGGCATAAATATCAGTGGCCCAGTATTGAAGACAGAGATCGGTAAAAAACTAATATTTAGATACCTATTTTAATAAATCGTTAAAATAGGTACCTAATTATTATGACCTGTTATTTATTTACCTACGAATTACATATTTTATTTTAGAATTTTTATTATTTATTTACCTACGAATTACATATTTTATTTTAGAATTTATTCATTATTTATTTACCTACAAATTACATATTTTATTTTAGAATTTATTATCGTTTAATTGGGATAGCTGCTTAATTGAAACAAAATGGCTTGGCCCGATGTGTCCCAATTAAGCGGAATCCACTGTGATAGCTGCTTAATTGGGACAAAATAGCTTGGCCCAATTAAACAGAATCCACTGTATTGGTTTTGGGAATTTCTGACGATGACGATGGGATCCAAAATTCTTAGATCATACCCCTAAGTAATTATCAGGCAAATAAAAGATTTCATATAATTCATCTAATTATCTCTATTCTTAATAGGATCACAGATAATTTTCTGATTTTAAGAAATGCAATTTCCATTAAACCTTTAATAAATAAGCACTTTCAGCATGTAGCCCTCTATCTGAAGAAGGCTACAAGCCAAAAACATTTGTTCAATTTTACTAAAAGTTAATCACTGCCAAAAATGCTTATTTATTGAAGGTTTAATTATGTTTATGTAGTAGAGGCAGTTTATAGTTAGCTATTTCTCAACAGTAGTGTCTAGCAGCCAACAATTCCCTGTTGAAGTCTAAAATTAGATTACCTATTCAAATATTTCAGAATAAATGCCCAACTCATGGACAAGAACTTTTTCTTAATTAAAACTCATCTTATTGCCATAAACATAAATTATATAATATCAAATCAGTTCTAAGTTTATAGAATCACTTATTTCGAATCCCACTGCAAAATAAAATGGAAAAATTACTAATCGTCTAAATTATATACTACTACATGAAAATACATACAATAGATTCCCAAATATCTGGTAGATTAACTGCTGTAATTCACCACCCAGATGTGATATCTGAAAGATTTTTAAATCACAGATTCATTTATTATAAAATGTTTATAGTATTACTTTTTTACAAAATTAATTCAGTTCTTACACTGCCAATTTTTAGACCAAATAAATATCGAACAGCTCTAAGGCAGGAAACAAAATATATACTTTAATAATAAATATTTTACAATATGCTAGAAGCGGTTTCGATTAAATTATAATCCTCATCAGCTATATCAAGAATTCCGGACTGTAACAGAAATTCCATAGAACGCCTTTGGTTTTTTAAATATTACAAACATTGTCGCTATAGCAACCACTCTTTACAGTTTTAATAATTAAACAAAAACAGAAACTCTTGCTTTAAATGTCTATAAGATTATAAAAAAGCACTATAAGCAAGGTATTCAAAGATTTTTAATCATGAATAACGTTTTCGGACTCATGTTTAATACAATATAATATTCAATTAATGCGATGAGTGGGCTTATTTTTACAAATTCTCTCAAATCGGGGTATCGTTGATGATATTGTTACTCTCAATTCTTTTATAATCACAAAATGAGATCGATATTTTGTGTTTAAAACAATTATACCAGAAAGTTTCTACATACATGGATATATGAAGTGTATTTATAACCCTTTTGCTGATTTATTTTTTTCGACAATTTGAATTTATTTATTTTTTTGTTTGTTTGTCTCAAAAATGATGTTTTTGTTAATTATTGCGCGCCAAACAGTTTGGAAAACACTGACTTACTGTTTATTGGCGAGAAAAATGACTATTTCGTCTGATCAGCTTAATTAAATGCAGATAAAAACGAAATTTTCCAAATTAATGCCTATAAATAATCATTCTTGATTATTTATAGGCATTAATTTGGAAAATTTCGCATTTACCATAACGAAATTAAACATTTACCATAACGAAAGTTAAACTCAAAAAAGTATAATACAGAATTATTACTATTGGGCCAAGATTGAATTTCAGTATGTGATTTACGAATTCTGGATTTTCCCGTTTACATTGGACTGGACAATTAGAAAATGTAAATTTCTAGGAATATCATAATTTTTAAATTTAATATGGTAGTTTATAATTAATTAAAACTGTGTTTGAATTTAAAATACAGATGATCGAAAAGTCACTCAACTCAAACTTCAAATTATTGCAAAATTGGCAATTTAATTGCAAAAAATTTTTTAAATTGGGTTTTTTGTCTGACATTACCACAATTGGTAACACTACAGTGACTCTATACAGGACAGTGTGGCCATTGCATGTCTTGTATAGAGTCACTGTAGTAACACTACTAGATCACGCCACCAGTCAACAGTGGGTAGAGTAGGTATCATTATATTGAGTCAGAGCAGCGATAACTTTCACGCAGGAACGTCTCCCGAAAACGAGTTATACCGTTTGGTACACTATCATCTGAAAAGCAGCTAAAAAATCTTAACATATGGCGTAAGATTGCGATTGAAGTAACTCTCAAGAATAAAGACGCGTTGTAGCTGCGTGAAAGGCATCTCTGCTCTGACCATCCTTGGCTTTGACTCAACCAGTCTCAACTCAATGGTACATATTCCGCCCATTGTTGATTGGTAGCAGTATTGCCAATTGTGATAATGCTACAGACAAAAAAAAAACTCTATTTAAAGTCTTTTGAAAATTAAACTGTTAGTTTTACAATGTATTGAAGTTTGGGTTGTGTGACTTTTCGATCAATTCTGGTCTTATCAATGTCAAGCATATACTGTAGAATTACTAGAAATTATATAATAATAATAATAATAATTAAATTGTGTGACTTCATTCTAACGATCATGCGGTTACGCTAATCCCAATCCGTAACGTCAAAGCTAAAGCTTTAAATTATTATTTTCTTTTTTTCTTAATTACAGTAATGCATCTAATAATCGTCTGACCATATCCTTTGATTATGCTGAATAAAATTGTGTGACTTCATTCTAACGATCATGCGGTTACGCTAATCCGTAACGTCAAAGCTAAAGCTTTAAATTATTATTTTCTTTTTTCTTAATTACAGTAATGCATCTAATAATCGTCTGACCATATCCTTTGATTATGCTGTTTCGAAAAACAAACGTTAAATATTTATTTCTTCCCATACAATATTAATCTAACTATTTTATTGATAATAGCCAAAGTAATTGACAGTAGGTATTTAGATATTTCTTTCACACATTCTGTTAGTAGACGGCTATATTAATAAACTGCCTATAATTTATGATTAACTTCATTTGGTGGGAAGTTATTATTCTAGATTCCAGAGCAGTGGTCTCAAACTTGAGGTCCGCATCGCATTTATTATAATCACAAAAAGTATATAAAAGATACAGTATTCAGAAAAATAAAAATTACAATCGTTTTTCAAGTAATATTTGAAAATCGATTTAAAGTATTTTTTATAAATCGTATTGAAATTCAATAAAACAATTTTTTCAGTACAAAAACTATCATTTATAAATTGTTTTATAATTATGAACATGAATCGAAAAACATTTTAATGGAAATGAAGTATAAATACAATAATTAATCAACCTTCAGACAGGGGTTCTTAACCGGGGGTATCCATACCGCTTGGAAGTATGGGACTCGATCTCTAAAGTCTCTGAAGTAAATTCAAGCTGTTGACATATTTGGAAGTCATACTGGCAACTATTATAAGGAATGGTAATGATTATTTCGACAGTCATGCGAAGGGAATATCTGGAGTCATCAAAAGGTTAAGAACCCCTGCTTTAGACTATCTTATGTAAAAATCTTTTTCCTGTAAGGCATTTATTTTAAATAAAAGACGCCCCTATCCAATCAAAGACGTCTAAAATAGACCTTTCAAAAGTCAGTTTGAGATCGCTGCTCAAGAGGATTTGAACGAGAAAAGACAAAGGAGAAATATTTTTCTAGATCTTTACAGAAACAATGTAAATTTTGATGGTGATATCTTTAAAAAAACACGTTATAGGATTGGAATGAAAACTGGAGGAATTACAGAATTCTCATAATCATATGCAAAAATCCAATCTAGACTCAACAATAATACTGTAGTTTCATTTTTGTTTTAATAACTTTTATTTTAAATTATAGAGATTATTTTGTGTAAGTTTCATAGATTCCATTTTTATTGGGCATTTATGAAATTTACACAATAAAATTATAAATATGTTTCAATTTTTTATTACTGACAAGTGAGATCATTTGTCAAAAATGAAAACTGCAATTTAGTGATAACAAACAAGTTTCCAATATATATATCTATATAAATCCTGTTATTTATTAAAATATTTATTATAAAAGTTATTTAGTAATGACAACCAAAGAAAAACAAAATACTTCAGTGTATTGAAAAACTAAAGCCTATCAAAAATACGATTGTAAAAGTAATTTCATATAGTTAATAACGGCGTTTTATAAGTTTATTTTTCATCATTTATTCAGAAAATTTTATATTATATTTTAGTTATGTAATGCTAGTAAAGTTTATGAAAAGTTAATATACAGATTTTTTTAACTCTAAAAAATTGCTTGGAAGTTACAGCCATCCAGATAAATATGTGATAAATTGCTAACTCTAACAATTAATTTCAGTTTCTTTGAATCATTATCATATTCCCCAGCTTTTAAATGGATCCTTTATTAATTATTTAAAATAAAAATTAGTGTTTAACAATAATAATAATAAATCAGTCATGAAAATGTGATGAAAATAAAATCATCATCATATGTATATAAGGAATAAGCCTATGAAGTCCATGTTTCTAAGCATGTTCGAACTCCCGGGACCGGAAATGCCGCCATTATTTTTTTCTCTCGCTTCGAATTTTTTAATCGCATCTTTTAGAAAAGTAAATCCCTATCTTATTATAAATTTTGTTTTAAATTACCACAGTTTACTTGATATTTATGCTTGTATACTTCTTTTTGTTATCTGACTTCAACATCTAGCTTTTTCGATCGAAAAATGTTGGCTGTTCCCCAGCCCGAGGATTCAGTTTGCATTCGGCGCGCCGAGGCTACATGAACGTTACATTTAAATATTATTTTATTTATTTCAGATATTATAATTATTTTTATTTTAAGATAATAATTATAATTTATAATTATTACTTACATAACTGAATCGGTAAATCGATAGTTCGTTAGTTGCCAGTTTCATGTAAAGAAAATTTTAAAGTTTGGTCTGAAGAAAGAAACAAGCAAAAGCGTTATATATAAAGATGTGCTAAATAAATGAAAAATCTCAAATTTTAAGATAAAAAATATTTCTTTTTGGTTTATTTTGGCACGTAGTGGCCAGGAGTAACTAGTATTTCAGAAAGAGACTACAAGCATAGTAATACACACAACTTCCTTGAGTACACATCAGCATTTTCCAAAGTATGGCATGATCCCTAAGCCTCACTCAAGAGGTACTGAACAATGTGAAAATTAGCGGGTGCTTTCAAAAAACTCTCTTTTATAAATGCCAACTATCATTAATTCCACAGATTGAAATAAAGTAAATATTTGCATAGATTATTTTATGCAAAGAGGGGCGCACGATGAAATTATTAAGATGGACTAGTTTAGATATCGCTACACATTTTCAAAAAGAGAAAAGTATATTTTCAAATTTAATTATCCAAATGTCACAATATAGGAATATTACGGTAATGCTAAAATTATTTCTGTTACGAAAAATGTTTTCTTAATAGCTACACATTTCAACTTATATCGCTGATCCAACCATTCGTGTTTTATAAAATCCTTGGTTAATTTCGGAATCTTAATCGACAATATTCTAATATATAAATTAATAAAATTTTGATTTAATTTTTGATTATTCTTTTAATAGTGTTACATATAATGTTTTAAGAATAACAAATATCTTTGCAAAGTGAGTAGTGTAAAGTATATAATAAAAAATAATTTATACACATTAAAAAACAAAGCAATAATATAGAGCCTGTGCATAAGAAAATTTTTCAGATATTTGATAGATATATATAATATTTAAAATATAGTAATTAAATGATTAAAATATGATTTTAATTTTCAGAATTTTCAGGAATAAACTCTTCATTTTCAAATCAATATAAATTATTCTCGAAGTCGAGAGTATAAATTTTAAAGAATTTTTTAGAATTATGTACAGTAGATATACAGAAAATTCGAAAAGAAAAATTTTTAATTATATCCAATATAATAAAAATTTTATTTTCTATTTTCAAAACTTTAATCGTTCATAATAAATAATTTGTCCCAAGAAAACAGTAATGCATTTATTAAAATAATCAAAAACTGATAAAATTATCAATAAATTTTATTTCTTACGATTTAAAAACAGAAGCGGTTCTTTATTTCGACATTTTATCAGTTGCTTCAGCTCAACTGATTCATCGCCAAGGGTGCTTCGTCGTTTCGGTTAATTTAAGACAAATTATCATCAGCGAAATGTGCATCCTAACTTCGGTCTGTTAGATTAGTGGGACAGTTCCGCAAAATATGCAAGTTCTTTTATAATAGGACATTTCTTTTATATCTTACAATATTAACTCCCAAAAAATTGAAAGATTTTTTAATTCTAGTTGGAATATACAAATATTCACTTAAGTTAAAGATAGCGATGGAATTTCACGAGTACTTTGACGAATAAACGCTATTTTTACCAAAGCTTTGTAACAGTAATTAGGTATTTTTTACTGCATTATTTTTATAAACAAGGTTAAACATTACTCTTGATAAGTAGAGCGCAACCAAGTTAGATTTACCAATGAACGATACTAAAAGTTCATTTCGATTATCTATAGGTGATTTATTAAAACTAATAATATAAGCATTCGTACTTCATCATATACAGTAATCGAATTTACATCACATTTCAAATATTATTTTTCAATTAAATTCCAATCGTTACATATTTATTAATATCTATGAGACAATCGACTAAAATATTTATGTTTCAAATAAATAAATTCCTCCTGAAACTAATACTTGGAAACAGTTTTTACAAAATCTTAATATTTATATAAAATAGGAATACAGTTCTATAAAAAATACACCAAAAGAGTAGTTCTTTCACTTTCATACATTACTGCATATATTGACATCTTTAAATCACTGTATTTTAGATGCCTAATTGGACTTCCATATATCAGCAGATGTACAACAAATTTTTAAACTTATTGTGCGATGACACTGTCTAACAGCTAATATTTCAATTTTGACTAAAATAGGCAGATGCAGCTCATCGGCCTCACTAAACTCAAAAAATATCTTAATTTAAATATAAATTATTATTCGTCACATACGAAAATATGAAAACAAATGCGTAAAAATATTTCAATCAGAAATTTACTGTGTAGTTATAACCTCAGGCACTTTCGAATGACTACGTTAATTTAGCTAATTTTTGGCGATTTACATTTTTCTTCTAAAATCTGCATATTAATACAGTGGATTCTGCTTAATTGGAACACGTCGGGCCAAGCCATTTTGTCCCAATTAAACGAAGTAATAATTAAGAACCATATATGTCTAAAAAACTGGAAAAAGAAAAATGATTGCCATCTGATTATTCACTAATACAGGTGGAAGATTAAATATGATGAGATTTCGCCTGATAGTTTTAAAGGATTGTTCATGATGTTATATCTTTCACTATTCTAGTACTCTCAATCATCAGCATATACCTCACACTTTGATTTTGATAGAACCAGAGTTCTATTAGTTGGGAAATAGCTCAAAACTGAAATCACTACTACTGTTGCCTTCTTTAAAACAAGGATGTGAAGTTGGAATTATAAAGGACCTTTTTTATCTTATTTTTTAATTTAATAGGTCATTAAAAATAATTATCTTTCTAATAGATACAAGCTCAGATTGTTAGATAGAACTATCAGCTTGATCTATCATTGAGAGTCTTGCAAGTGTGTGTGTACTAAGAGTCTACCATTACTGTACCTAGTGATATTCATTTACAGACTTGATTTTATTTAAAATTTTTAAATCTTTGCCAAGATGCCAAGAAAGGATTTCTTGAATAAAATTGCTTTGCTGGATAAAATTAAAAGCCACCGTAGACTCGTTGAAATAAACCAAACTCAAAAACTGCTTTGCTGGATAAAATTAAAAGCCAGCCTTTTAATACAAGCCATCGATTCATTGCTGAATAAAATTAGAAGCCAGCCATTTAATACAAGCTATCGTAGATTCCTGAATATTTGCCAAGATGCCAAGAAATGATTTTACACTTTCAAGTAAAATTGCTGGGCTGGATAAATTAAAAGCCAGCCATTTAATACAAGCCAGCATAGACTTGCTGAAATAAACCAAAATCTACCATAATGCATCTCCTACAAGAAGAAAATCAACTGCGTGAGGAGTGGGCATTACAGAAAGAAATTCTGAATCAAAAAGAATGAGAAAAGTATCATATCGAAAAAAATTTAAGTCTTTGCAAGATTTAATATTGAATGAAACAAAATTAAATAATTAATTTTAGATTGCGATAACTGAAATTATTTGTTTTTAAGATTTTTAGCTTTGGGAACTCTTGAATTTACTGTATGTTAGATATATAGTGGATTCCGCTTACTTGGGACACCGGTTAATTGGGATAGCCGCGTAACTGGGCCAAATCTCAAAGAACGAAAACCAAAATAATTAATTAATACATAATTTAAACGCTTAATTGGGACAACTTTTCGCTTAATTGGGACAGTAGCAGAGAAAATAAATTTTCAATTTTTGATATATTTTAGGGATTTTTCGAAAATATGTCAACATACGTACACTAATATTTGTTGTGTGCTTTCTTAAAAAAAAATTCTTATATAAAAATTATAACAACATTTTATTGTACCGGTAATTTTTCGAGTTAAACCTTTCTACAAGACAATACAGACTAACACAATGGAGCGGGTCATTCTTCGCGTCCTATTACATACATATCGTCGACACACTGTCACCGCACTAATAAACATCCATTCTTTAGTAAAATTATAAGTAAATATCATCGTTGATGCATAACAATACTGTATTCGGCAACAGTAGCGTGATGAGAATCAGTTATCTATCGTGGTGAGTCTGGCAAATGTGTGTCTACTTAAGAGTCTATCGTTATTGTACCTACGATATTCATTTGCAGTGTCGATTTTATTTAAAATTTTTAAATCTTTGCCTAGAAGAAAAATGATTTTGCACTTTCAGGTAAAATTGCTTTGCTGGATAAAATTAAAAGCCAGCCATTTATTTTACACTTTCGAGTAAAATTGCTTGGCTGGATAAAATTAAAAGTCACTGTTTAATACAAACTATCGTAGACTCGCTGAAATAAACCAAAATCTACCATAGTGCGTCTCCTACTAAAAGAAAATCAACTGAGTGAGGAGTGGTGGGCATTACAGAAAGAAATTCCGGGAACATCCAAAAGAAAGCGTGAGATTGGGCATTACAGAAAGAAATTTCGGGAACATCCAAAAGAAAGCGTGATAAAAGAATCCAGAAGGTGAAGAAGCATTAGATCAATAGATTTCTATAGTGAGAATCCAGAAGTTGAAGAAGCATTAGATCAAAGGATTTCTATAGTTAGCGAGCGAGGCATGAATATCAGCGGCTCAATGTTGAAGAAGTTAGAGGAGATCGGTATAAAAATAATAATTAGGTACTTATTTTAATATAGCATTAAAATAGGTACCTAATTATTATTTTTACCTATTATTTATTTACCTATGAATTAACACCTAATTATTTTTTTTATCTATTAATTATTTAACTATGAATTACATATTTTATTTTAGAATTTATTATTACTTTGTTTAATTGGGGCAAAATGGCTTGGCCCGACGTGTCCCAATTAAGTGGAATCCACTGTTTATATATATGCGCTTAGCTTGAAACAAAATGGCTTGGCCCGATGTGTCCCAATTAAGCGGAATCCACTGTATCAAAATAGCTTAGTCCCAACATGTCCCAATTAAGCAGAATCCACTGTATATAATAATTAGATGTGAAGTGAAAATAAGAGCTTAAACATTCAATTATTGGAGCATATGTATGAACAATACAGGATGTGACACATTGCAATACATAATACAGTGGTACCTTGGTTAACGACGGTAATCTGTTCCAGGATTACCATCTTTAACCACAACCGTCATTATCCAAGGTGCGATTCCCCAGAGGATTTAATTGAAAATTGATTAATTCGTTTTTTGTATAGGTTAGTTTAGTTAGCGGGCGAGGCGTGAATATCTGTGTTCGAGGCGAAGTCAAGGAGATCGCTAAAAAGCTAATATTTAGGTTCCTATTTTAATAAAGCATTAAAATAGGTACCTAATTGTCATTTTCATCTACTTATTTATTTACCTACGAATTACATATTTTATTTTAGAATTTATTACTCCCGACGTGTCCCAATTAAGCGGAATCCACTGTATATAATAGTTATATAGTTAATCCTTTACTTTGCCGTTTATAGCATAGATTATATATCTTACCTTCTGCACAAAATTTCTTCTAATTATAAAAAATCCCCCAATGGATAACCCAATTGGTGCTTTTCCAGAACGCTTCATAAAATTCAACATCTATTAATAAAACATTATTATAAGAAAAACAGATAAAATACAAAATACCAAAATTGAAAACAGTTAGGGGGCCTACCTTTAGTTTGTATTCAAGAGGTAAACCAAAGGAGGAAAATATATTTATCTGATTGCATTTTTCATAAAACTAGAAGGAAAAAAAAATAAATATTTTTATTTTGATTAAAAAATACTCCATCAATAATATTCTTATACAATATTTGCAAAAACATTTCCACTTACAGCAAAAGAAAACTTGGATAAACTGAAAGCTCCAAAAATCATTATCGATGCTATTATTACTACCAAACATGAAAATCCAATCATGAGAATGTAGTCTAATTTGAAGAAGATGACAATAGTAATACAGAAGCTAAGAATATATAAACCACTTCCATATAAAACCAAAAAATATGTTTCTCCAACTTTGTTTAATTCACTAATAGAAGACCAGACATCAGTGTACTTTCTGATGATTAACTCTATGTCATCTTTCGCGTTTGGAGAATCAAGTTTTATCTCAAACATATCTGTAGCAAGACGAAATATTCTTCTTTTAAGTATAAGAATAATTGCACAATACATCAAAAGAACTGAAAATATCTGTCCGGTTATATAAATACTTAACAGATTGAGATCAAAGTAGCAGAAAAACGTTTCTAAGATTAATCCCTTATATGAACAGATTAAAAAGGAAACTGCAACAAATCTTCAACTACTTTTTAGGAAACTTATTAAACTACTGAAATAAAAATGATATATTTTTTAATAACATTTGATACAGCAACTAAATAAATTGAAATTATTTTTTAATTAAATAGTGAACTGAACTGTATAAAAAAAACATTCATAAAAGAATAATTGCAGATAATTTCGAACACATTTTCTTATAATGATGTATGAAAAATAAACTTTTTAATTATTCATAGTTACGACTTAAAGATTTTTTTAGCATTTTGAGAGAGATAAGATTAAATTTCTAATAAGCATTTAATGCAATTTTTCTGAAAATTACATTAAATGTTATAAAATTAAATTAAGAATAAAATAGTAAAAGTTAAATAAATTAAATTAAACGAAAGATTCAAGATTGCGATAAAAATCATGCACATTATAGCATCTACAAGTTATATTCGTACTGTCAATATTTTTCAAGATTATAATATAAATACTTCACAACTCAGTTATGTTCTTTCATGAAAACTATTGAAGTTATAACAAAGTTTCTTAATAAGCATCATTCATCAGAAAGGATGAAAATATTATAATAATTAAATTTTTTAACATATTGTGATACGTAATTTTATTTTCAAATTAAAATATTTTGAGAAAAATTGATTACTATCTTGAATTATACGTTTTATTCAATTCCTGCATGTACTTTTTAAAATATAATATGATTTATTGTTACTCTTTAAAATAGTAATCTCATAATAACAGCATTAACTTGAATGAAACCTTAATGACTTTTTAAATAGAAATTAATTATTTTACTGACAATTAGAATAAAAGCTAAACTTAATCCTATTGAAGTAAAAATTTTTTTTGTAAATTTTTAAAAATTTATATTGAATAGTTGAATAGATCTATTAGAGAATAAATTATATTAAATTTAAAATAACGTAGGCGAATACATAATTTTATAAATTGTTCATGTAAATCATAAATGAAAAATTCAAATTTAGTTTTCTCATTTAAATATATTTGCTATAAATACTTCATTATTCCTTTCTTAAAGTTATATTTTCATCATCTAAATTTTCAATAACATAATTATATTTATGAAATTATTCTTTTTATCATCACTATTTAGTTCGTTTTATTTCTTGTAAATTTAAATATTTTAAAAAATCATTGCAGAACCGTGTAAGCTAGATTTATAAATATATATTAAAAAATTTAGAGAGAAAGAAATGATTTTAAACTATAAATTATATTATTTATTTACACTTATTGTATATTTCTCTAGATATATATGACATTATTTTTTCCTTTATTACAAAATTTATAGAACCACTAAAGTTAAGTGGTTTAAACTTACTGATTTATATATTACTTTTTTTGGTTTTCATTATGTTGAAAGAATTAAAAATTATTTTATCATTATTTCACAATTTTAGAATGAAGAATTATTAAGAATAAATAAAAATTTTCAGTTATATATTTGATTATTAATAACAATAATGTAAATTAATTCTTTGACATAATCTACTGCAGTTTATCTTTATCTGGATGTAAATAAATAATTATAAAGGCTTAAAATAATTAAATTATAAAATTTTAAAATTTCTATATAGGCTATATTATATTGTATAAACATATATTAGTAAGGATATGCATTATGAATAAATTTCTAATACAATTGCTGGATTTGGATCTTCCAAGAGATTAGAATGAGAATCGATATATCAACTTGATTCCCTTGGAAAAGTTTTGAAGGATAAATCAACATGGCTATAATGAAAGTTCTGTTTGTAATGTAAATGCTTTATATACGAATATAAAATATTTATAATGGAATGCTTATGTAGATGAATAGTCAATTTTTCTTTATCATCTTTCGTTGATATTTCCCTCGGAAAATGTTGCAAATCGTTTCGATATTATCCTAAGGAATCTAAGACCAATAGAGTGTCTTTCACTCTAATTACTTTTTCTCCAAAGGGAAAACTTGTTATCATTAATCTTTAAAAAATTTTGGAAATTAAAAGTTATTTTCAGCTACATTTTCATCGAAATCATTATCAAGTTCCATAAAGTTTGAAATTGTCATCACTATTTAAACTGAAAGCTTTTTCATTCAGTTTAATAAATAAATCGATATCTTTTTTTTTTATTGATTTTCTATCCTTAAATATAAGATCTATCTGGTCGCTAACAAAGGAAGATTAAATTTAAAAGCAATTTTCTTCTAATAATTTGTTATACCGTGTACATTATTAAATTTTGCTCTACGAAACAACAAATAGAATGTTATACTATAGTGTATTAATAGTATTTTTAATGTTAATTATAAATTTATTATAGCAAATAATTTTAACGATACAGTATATTTATCTGTAATTTTAAATTTTCAAAAATTTTATCGATAATAAAAATAGTTTTAATACATAAAATAAGTTAATATGTAAAAGAGTTTATAAAATTAGAGTTAATGTGTGAAAGAGTATAAAAGTAGAGTTAATATCGTTTTTTATATCAAAAGATATTTTGAAATATTTAAAAATATCTTAACATCTTTAAAATCATAATTTTTAATATATGACTTCAGATTCTTTAAAATGATTAATTTAAATAAAACTTGAATAAAAATGAAACGATAAAATCATAACCAATGTATTCAATGATACTGTAATGTATATCATGTTTCACTTAAAACAGAAGGGGAACATGTTTCTCTTCGATTGATACAGAAATCATGTTTCATAACATTATTCTTAATATTAAATGTGAAATATATGAATTAATAGTTGCAAATAGCATAATTAACGATACAGCTTATGATTATCAGTGAATATAGAATGCTTTATATGATAATTAAATTAGTATGTTATTTACTTTAATATATATAATATGTTTGCATTGTAACATTCAAGCGAATTCTGTTATTTTAACACCGTTCGAAGAATAAAATTATTTGATGATGTGTTGATTCCAAATTTATGAATTAACATCTAAAAGAACTTAGGTTCAATAACACCAATAAATTATTTTCTTATTGAGTGATAAAATTTCTTTTGGGAAAAGCATTAATGTTCAGGACTTTAAAGAACAAACTCCATTCATCAATTGTAAAATAAGCAGTCGTCAGTAATTTTTCCTCAAATTGGTGCTTTTCTGCCCTGATTACTTTTGTGCGTGAATTCTTTGACAAAATTTTTCTGCTAGATTGATTGGAAGTGATTGGCCTATTGCATGGTCATCTCATTCGCCAAACGTAGTGTCATTACATTTCCATCTTGAAAGTTATTTATAGCCAAGTGAACTCCGACCTTAGATTCGAAATTCTCCAAAAAGGATTTACAGTGCTATAAAATAACTTAAGTGCTTATACGTTTCACGAATCTGGAAAGAAATGAAATATCGTTTTAATGTTTGTTGTCATATGTGAAATTTTTTCAAATATAAAACTTTCGGTTAATATTTCAAAATACTATTTATTGAATAAGCTTATTTGTTTTTTATTAACATTTATTTTAATTATAATTTTTCAGATTTATTTTCGATATGATACATTATAAATTTTATTGTATGTTTTAAAGTATTTTTTATGATTTTCTGTGTATATATTTTTTGCTATTATCGATTTAATTGAAATTTATTTTCGTGTTTCTAAAAAATTATATTCTCATAAATATTTGTTCTTTCTATGATATAACATTTTATTATGATAAATGATTAAAAATATAATTTGATATAAGAATAAACTTAAAATTATGATATAAGAATATAAAAAAATCCATAAATTATATCAATTTTTATCAGAAGATTAAATGTATTTAACCAATTCGATTTTAAAGAATAATTTTTTATTAAATTTAATAATATTTGAGCTAAAACTACTGACAATGTAACAGTACACATAAAGTAAATATAAATCATATCTTACATGATATACTTCATTGGTTTTTCATAAATTCGATTCGTTTATGCAGTCTGTTAAAAATCTCCAATAAATAATTTTCACACTTATTCTAATATGTATTAAAGTGGCAGAATTAAATAAGCAAGAAAATATTGATTTAAAAAAAAATCTTTATTTTCAGCACTAATGACGAAGTTTAGTAATGATTATTTTCTCTTCTTAATTAATGATTTTTAGCTTCTGGCTGTTATAATAAATGGATTTAGATTAAATTAAAGAAATTATTTTATGACAATATATTTTCAAAAAATTAATATATATAATGTTAAAAATTATCTTTTATTTTTTTCTAAAAAATTTACTTTATGAAAAATTTTAAACAAACTATTAATGACCAACTAAAGAATTTTAGAAACTTAGTTTACGTGAGAACTTTTTTAATATGAAAACAAATATATTATTAAAGTTTTCAGAAATATATTTAAGATTTTAATTTTACTTGCTTTGTTCTATAAAATAATAAGTTAACTAATAGCGAATGATGCAATACCAATTATGCATAGATAAATATTTGAATAGAGTACAGTACTGTATTTGCGTTTTAAGTATTCCCGTCAGCTTAGATCATTATTATCGATGTTGTTTGTATAAAATGTTTCAGTCAGTTTGAAAAGTTATCGAAATATTGCTTAATATCTCTCGAAAATGTTAAGATAAAAAATGATGGATGTCTCTTCAACGTTGATCTCAAGTAAGATTTATTTATATTTTTTTGATGTCAATCTGACATTTTTATTGGATATTTATGTATGCTTATCGTAACTGTTTATTGTTATGAATAATAGATGTTCGTACAATAATATTAACAATTTTATTTAAATTTAAAAATATATACACGTATGAAGAGTAGTTTATAAACTGAAGTCTCTGCAACGAATTAAAATTAGAATTGGTAAAATATATTATTCATAATAAATTTTTCCCAAAATTAATATCGGCGATAATTTTTTTCAGAAAAATCACGCGAAATCCGTTTTTAACGTAACGAGAAGCATTCAATAGCATCTGCAAGATTTCAAACAGTTTTGGCATTTCTTCCGGCAGTCTTGAAGTGTTTCTTGCTTTTAACGACAAAATTCACTCTGCTCACGTTATGGCATACTAAATACTAGAATAAATAAATAAACAGATTATTTATTTTACATTCTTTACATTTTCGGCTCCAAAAAGAACTTACGTAATAATCCTTCGTTAACAAGTAATTATTACGTTAAAGAATAGAAAAAAAATTAAAAAATGGATTTAAAAAAAGGTTAAATTCAAATGCTAAATTTTATTATTTATCTAAATATATATTTTTTGACGAAAATTTTTTAACAAATCTTTTAAGAAAACCTTTAAGAGAGAAACGAATTTAAAATTTTGATTCGTGAGCATGCGCAACGATCGAAGCATCGTCTGCCATCCTGTACGGCGGCAGACGACATCGCTCTACCGTCCCAGAATAACAGTTGCAACTAACGAGCTTAAAAGATCGTTTTAAATCTATAAAATAAGAAGGAAATATTGCATTTTTAATTCATTTATTTCTTCAAAGCGATTTTCTTCTATCAGGTAAGTGTTTTTCTTTATCCCGATTAAAGAATAGATTCGCTACGATTTTGCATTTCTAAACAGACAGATGGTACCATTTAGAAGTGTAGAAATCGATTAATATTCAAAAATGTCGAATTTAAGAATATTTACGTTAAAATAATATTAATAAATTAAATATTTTAACACTAGAGACTAAAAGCTTTTGTATTCGTGATCCCGTTAAGCACGAAACTTTATTCTGATAGGTTCGTATTATCACGTGATGTAAACAAATTTAAAAAACAAATTAAAAGCATAAGTGACTGATATTATAAAAATTAATGATCTAAGTTGATTTAACGCAGAATAAATGTTTAATACGGTTAAGTATTCTTTTACATTTCGTGCCTGTTGATAACAGTTTAGATTAGATCAGTGAAAGTTCGTGCTGCAGTTGCATTTTTGGTGGGCAAACTATACAATGTGCACGCCACCAATTCGTATAAGTTACATTGACCTCTATATTAAAGAAGTCAACTATTTTTATTTATATTTTATTAAATTTATTAGTTTTTGAAAATACAAAATAATAATGCTATTTTTCAAAATGAATTCTGCATTTTCGTAATTCATACTTAACATGAATAATTCTATGCTAAGAGCAATTAGTTGAAGGAAATAATGGAAAAGGTTCCCATTCGTGTTCAGAATAAAAAATCTTTATATGATTTTGTGCTCGTTGTTTTATTGTTGCTATGACGACACGCTAACATTTCTATATTTAAAAATAAAAGGTAAAAAAATGTTTTAGTTTTTTTTATTATAAAATTTTTCGTCAGTTTTAACTCAAAATTTAAAGTGGATGATAATGGCATTAGTTATACGTAAATTCATAATAATAATAGCAAATAAATCTATGTAGAAAAAACTGTAATTAATTTTTATGAAATATCTGTAGTTAAATATTATTACCTTATCAGTTCATGTATAAACTTATTCAATAATACAATATTGTTTTGAATAAGAATATTATATATTTATTCATAAATAAAACTGTAACATGTAGAAATTTATATATAGTACAACAGTTATAATCAAAAATATCGATGTTTCCTAATGATGTTTTTTAAGTTGGAACTATTATTTTAACTCGCTATAAATAGCACACTGTACAACAGTTTAAGAATTTACATGTAGATCGTATAGATGCTATTTGTTGAAAACTCAATTTTCGATTTTTTTTTTTTTATATTATATATCGACAAAATATTTTTTAGTTAAAAGTTATTAATGAATTAAGACAGTTTGGCAATACAACAAGGAATAGAAAATTATATTTAATTAATAATTAAATTTCTTTTTTTAAATATTGTAATTCAATTTATTTAAGTACAGTACAGTATTTCGTTATGTTTAAGTATAAAAATACTCTAGATTTATATTATTTATCGGAAATATCTTATTATTAAATTTAATATACATAATTCAAATTTTCGATTAAAACATACTTATGTTGCATATGGGCCTTTATATTGTATATAGTATAGTAATGCATACGATTTATTACTGTCGATAATACAAATTTATAAATTTAATATGACGATTGCATTAAATTACTAAAAAATAAACTTTTACGGTTTTACAAAATTCGCTTTTTTTTAAATTATATTTTAAGTCATATAAAGATAGTTATATCATTTAAAATTTATAAAATCCATTCGTTGAAAAAAAACATGATAATTTAGAAATATATTTATAGATTTCTTTTGTATAAATTTAGTTTTTTTTTATTTCAGATCGAGTGTAACCTTTTATAAAATAAATTTTAATAATATATTGTTGAAATTTATACTTTCCGAATTTATTTATTTCTCGCTGTGTCCCAATTAAGCCGAATCCACTGTATAACCTTACGACTTGCATGAAACAGAACTTTAAGAATTTTTTTCATTAGAAAACACTCTTTTTAATACTAATTCCCGATTATCAATATATCTTTCCAAAAAATACAAAATTACTTTATTTTTTCAAACCTATTAACAAATATTCCCATATAAGATCATTTAAGAGCGCTAATTACAGAAAGAAAACCTTTATTATGTAAATGAGTTAAATTTTTAGTTTTAATTTACGGAATAGACTTAAAATTACTTCACAATTAATATGAATAAAGAATGGCAAGAACGATATTATGAATCGAGTTATTAAGAAGAAATCGATCCTTACGTACAATGATGTCATATCATCTGATCGTAATGGCACAGGTATATTTGGCTGATATGAACTTTGAGATAATTTCTCCGCAAAAATGAATTAAATTTAATTCTGTTAATTGTTAATGTGAATAATTTTAATAAAGATTCAGAATATGTATTTGTTCCGAACCCAATTTTTAAATTTTTGCTCAGCGATGTCGATATAATTAAAGTTATAAAAATTTTCTCTTCAACTTCAATTTGGGATATCTCAAATTCTACTTATTGTAAGAAATTGATTCAGATATTATTTAAATTGGAACTAGATAAGGTTTTTAGTGATACATAAAAAATGCTAAAGTAGCATTTGAATTAAATGAGAAAATATACGTTTTATATTATTTAGTGAACATAGATGGATTTTCGATTAAATTTGATCTCATTGTTAGATAGTGAAAGTGACAAACTTTAAAATAAGACCTAAATGAGCTTTTTTTATTATTAGAAGCCGAGATATTAAGAGTGGGATGTTTATTCTGAGATACCGCTGTATGATATATGTGCATATATTATCCCATTCACTAACTTATTTTTGTTAATTTTTCGAAACAGTCGATAGATTCAAAATTTATATAGTCTATAGTAAATCATATCAATTAAACAGTAATCAAAATAATAAAGTGCAACTTGTTTTCGAAGTAAATGCATCAAATACAAATTCCATATTGTATAAAGAATATATACCAGGACATTATATCTTCTATAATTTAAATAGGCTATATACTATATAATATTCTTCTGATTTAATAAAACTTGCATAATGAGCTAAAGATAATAGTTTTATCTTTAGTTTTGTTTTGAACCTTTACATGTTTTTTATGCATTATTCTTTCGTTTATTTGGCGCACGTGATGAATAATGGATCAATAAAAACTGAGTGAGAGTGCGTTTCCATGACGTCAATAGAAGGCGCCATGATGGGATATCGCATTCTGCGTGCGATTATTAGTAATGGGATTGAGAAGCTTTAAACAGTCAAAATGCGTTTAGAAATATATTGTTTCATACTTTCATTTCCACATTTATATCAGTCCAAAGTTGTTAAAGGAGAACTCGAAGTTCATGAGGTAAGTTCCGTTCGTTATTCTATTGATATGTTTCTATTTTTTATTCTTTTGCTAAGAAAAGTAATATGAAATGTTTTATAAAAATCATTTCATAAATTGTCAAGGGCATAGATAAAAATCGGTTTTTGTATCAAACTGAAGAGTTGCAGAAGCGCTTTATATTTTTGATATTTGAGTCAATTAATATACCATCCATTAAAAATAAATTCCTAATAAAAATTAATTAACTTTCAATTCATTTATCAGTACCGGTTTTACTGTACTAATATTTGATGATTTTGTTAAAGATTCTGTATGATAATTAATTTAATATTTCAACTCTATATTACTGTATTTGACCAAAAACTTACGTCTAATGGCAAATTTTATTGCAATTTACATAATTATTTTATAATTGCATTTTATTATATTCTGGAAATTTATTATTAATAAACATAAAATGTTATCACAGAATAATTTCAAATAAATAAGAAGACAGTGAATTAATCAAAGCAACAGGATTTTTTTAATAATTTATTTTGTTTTGGAAAAAATTTCAGTATAATAATAAGTCTATAAATTATTAACTTATAGAAATATTCTTTATTTTAAATCTGTAAATAAAATAAAAAAATGTATAAATACAGTATTATACATTTTCTAAACTTTTAACTGTTGATTATTTTTTAAGGAAGTACTGTATATGCTATGGTTTAATCAGTCGTTCTGTTCAAATAGCCACAAATATATTTTTTCCTCTTTTATTCATAGATATTAATATAATTTTTCGAAAATTTTAAGAACTATTTATTGTATATAATATATATATAATGGTGAATTTGATATAAATCATGAGTAATACGAATTATTTAATATATAAATTGTATGCGATATTATTTTTGACTTGATTTATATTTAAGTTATATTGTCCCAAATTGCTATAAATTAGCGTTCAGATATTTTTTGGCTAGGTTTAGTTAAGCTAATATTATACTTTATATTAGAATTGATAGACGTATAATTTCTAATTTGATCTCATTATGAACAAGTATAAATAACGCAGTAACCTTGGATTACTGAAATTAAGCTACTGTATCAACAAAAATAACTAAATAATTTATAATAGAGTATAGATATTTTATAAATATTTTGAATTTTAACTCATAATATAGATCTTTGTTAGTACTCTTTCTGGATTCTTACTTATAAAAAAAACTCATTACAATATATAGAAATTCTGTTAAAGCAAAGTTTATTTTAAAATACAATTTTTGGTTTTTACAAGCAAAAACAATATTTTATGTATTTTATATGCGATATTATTTTTGACTTGATTTATATTTAAGTTATAGGCCTATTGTCCCAAATTGCTATAAATTAGTGTTCAGATATTTTTTGGCTAGGTTTAGTTAAGCTAATATTATACTTTATATTAGAATTGGCTACATTATTTAAAATTTATACTAGAATAAGGCATATTTATCTCATTATAACATCGTAATTAACTTATTGTATAATACTATACAAAACTAATCTCTTGACATTTTAACATTAAAATTTTATATGCATAGCCGGAAGAATGTGAAACGCTTCTAGTTTATATTCATAACAATGTGCCCATATTTCATAGCATTTTATCTTTTGAATCGAAATTTTGCTTCTTATAAGCAATAAATAAGAACACAGTGGATATATATATATAAATATACTATATGCTATATGTATGTGTGTGTGTCTTAATGGTCTCAGAAATATAGTAAATTAAAAAGAATGCTATTTTTGTAGATAATTAGCATATAGTGGATCAGGATTAACGATTATCTCTTCATAATGAGAGTAGAATAAAAAATATTCAGCTCTTATCTCATCATAAATAGGACTATCGTATAATCATGGGCGTTGTCAGAATATTTTTTAGTCAAAGAAATAGAATTTAAGCTTATATAAGCTTAAAAAATACAATATTATTGGCTATAAAAGTTTAATATATACAATATATTAAAAAAGTAAAAATATGAGATTTTTTATATTCAAAATGGTGGTGAAACTGACTGAAAAGTAAGTTTGAAAAAAGGGTTGCATTGATTATTATACCATAAGAAAATGATTGATAGTCTCATGATCTTCCCAATCCATATGATTTCAGATTATTTATATTAAAAATCAAATGTTTAAAATTTTTTAAAATAATTTTTTCACTTAATAAGAGGTCTACTTAAATATTTATACATTCTATCCAATAAATAAAAAATATCCTTCATAAATTAGTTTTTATGTTTCTTTGCTTTATAAAATATTTACTTATGAGAATATATTCAAACTTGAATAAGCTAAAGATTAATGGCATTATTACAAAGTTAGGTTGAAATAATATTAATATAATAAAAATATCAAATTAACACCATGATGTTTTTATAAAAATAATTACAAGCATTTTATCTTGTAAAATAAGTATATCAATTAAGATATACCAATTTTAAATTTATAAATTTATAATTTACATTCTATCCAATAAGTAAAAAATATCCTTCATAAATTAGTTTTTATGTTTCTTTGCTTTATAAAATATTTACTTATGAGAATATATTCAAACTTGAATAAGCTAAAGATTAATGGCATTATTACAAAGTTAGGTTGAAATAATATTAATATAATAAAAATATCAAATTAACACCATGATGTTTTTATAAAAATAATTACAAGCATTTTATCTTGTAAAATAAGTATATCAATTAAGATATACCAATTTTAAATTTATAAATTTATAATTTAAACATTTAGTCGAATCAATAATGTCAATGAACGAATAAATTGCAAATTAGTGTAACATACTGGAACTTATAAATAATTTCATGAAATAAAAGTGAAGTAAATTGATTGTTAGACGATGACTGTTCGCACGAATTAATTTTAATAGTAATTTATAAAATCCATTCATTAAATCTAATGCAATAATAATAAAATATATCTGTGGAATTTCTTCAGTTTAAGTATATTTTTCTAGATTATATTTTCCCATTGATAATATATTAGAATAAATTGCAAATTAGTGTAACATACTGGAACTTATAAATAATTTCATGAAATAAAAGTGAAGTAAATTGATTGTTAGACGATGACTGTTCGCACGAATTAACTTTAATAGTAATTTATAAAATCCATTCATTAAATCTAATGTAATAATAATAAAATATATCTATAGAATTTCTTCAGTTTAAGTATATTTTTCTAGATTATATTTTCCCATTGATAATATATTAATTAAAATTATATATCTTTCTACAGAATATATATATAAATTATAGAACCGAAATAGCAACAGTATCTACTTCGATTTTATGTGATTTATCCTTTAAGTATTATAGTTATTGAATCTATATTTAGATTAACTCGTATCTAGAGTAATACATATTTTTCTATTTTAAGTGCTTGGATTTGTTCGTTTTTAAAGATGAACTAATCAAAGCACTCGAAACAGAATTTAACCTTTTTATTTATTTTCTTCAAAATAATTGAATCTAATCGCAATATTAAAACATTAAAAGTTATATAAAGAATCGTTACAAAATTAATTTTATTTCGGCTTTATTAATTTTCGAATATTGATAGATAATATTTTCTTGGAGGCATATTTTTTCCCAATATAGTATTTATAAGTTCTATAATTAAGTAGTTTAAAATAGTCTTGAAAAATTCAGTTACATCCAATCATAAATTAATTTGCTTTCCTTCCGCTCAATCTATATATATATAATGCAATGTTATTACATCCATATTCGTGATTTCCAATCATAAATTAATTTGCTTTCCTTCCGCTCAATCTATATATATATAATGCGATGTTTGTCTTATGTCTGTTTTACAAAGGCTTTCGCACCGTCTGATTTCTTAGGACTAAACTTGGCCTGGAAACTTCCCACGACCCTACGACTAACAATTTATTCTGGATCGAGATCGCACCAGAAGATAGTGCATTTTGAGATGGAAACTTAAAAATGCATTGGTTTAAATTCTTCAGAGTGATGTCCGAATTCAGGATGACGTCACAATCGCATCACTTTGACGTTACGATAACATAACAGACTTCCCACGACCCTACGACTAACATAATTTATCCTGGGTCGAGATCGCACCAGAAGATAGTGCATTTTGAGATGGAAACAAAAATGCATTGGTTTAAATTCTTCAGAATGATGTCCGAATTCAGGATGACGTCACAATCGCATCACTTTGACGTTACGATAACATAACAATGGATACTGTCACAAATTACATTGTTATGTGCGTCTTACTGACACCATTTCGCGTGACGTCGCTTTGGCATCACGCCGCGATAATGGCGTTATTGTGGCCTGATACTGTTGCGTCATTGTAACATCATGTCCACGCAACGATGGATAACATCAAAAATGCCATTGTTAAATGACATCACGATGGCGTAACAATTATGTGATGTTATTACCACGGATGCAGGTAACGTCATCATAATCAGCCAACTGATTACAAATATTATAATAAATGAATTATGTGGCGAATGACTTTATTCGAATTTGGGATGTCATCACAAGGTCCCATGACGTCATTGTAACATAACAAATAGATGAAGTTATGGAATATTGATACGTGATCTCAGATTTTATATTTTACAGAAAGAAGAAATAATGTTTACCAATTATAATTCAATTAATTAAATACAAGGTTTGAAATAACAAATGAAATAAATGCATGAAATAATTTTCCAATTAAAAGAATTCTTACTGAGGACAATATAATGAAGATCGGTAAAAATGATCAATTTTTCAATATGTATAATACGCAATATCACAGTCTTACGAAATTTAATATTCCTCCAAGTAAATCTTTTTCAAATCGAAGAGTAGAAAGATATAGACACTTAAAAGTTCGTGAACTTTCTGGAAATTATGAGGGTTGTATTAAAAACTATTGAACAACTGAATTATTGAAACTGTAGAAGAAATCAATGCGAAAATAATCAAACCAAGTTTTTCTAATATAGTGTAGCTCTGAGTATTCAAATATTTTCAAACTATGCCAGACAATGCAGGGCACATTTTGTACAAGTAATTAACATAATTTGTCAAAATGATTATTAAAAAAAACAGTCATTTTAAGAAAAAGATTACTTAAACTGATTACTATTAGAAACAGAAAATATTAATTTATTGTTGGAAAACATACTTATAAAATATTAAACTATTATTTTTTATTCTTAAACAGTTTTCATAAAAATTATCTCAAAAATTCTGTATTTATTAATTTAGATTATTACAATATAATTTTTTTATATAATTGTAAAAAATTAAAGTTTTTAGGAAAATCAATAATTTTTATTATATTTAACAATTAAAAAGCATTTATGTTTTAGGTATAACTTTTCATAATTCTTATTTGGCATATTATAATTTGTTTTATTAGTATTAACGTTTAAATAATATAAATTAAACTAATCTCATATTGGAATCTCTTTCGTAATCTGCATTTTTCAAAGAATCTCAAATTTTGTTTTATTATAATAAAAAATATTGTATATTGCTAATGATTTCATGAATATCAAAGATTGGATAATGGGATAAGCTCTGTTCTTGACACATATTTGGTATTTATAACAAGATCAATTTTAAATTCGAAAATTTAAATTCTGTAACCTCATTTTCACATTGATCTGCAAAATGTATGATCACTGTATGCTGATATCTTTACTATATCAATTTTACCTTGATATAATAAATTATCAAGCAATTTGAGAAATTTTTTGTCAGCATTAGTTGTTTACCTATTTGCAAAAACATCTTATTATTCTTTTATGTTTGGATTAGTCTTTTAAATAGTTAGCTTTTAAACTAAACATTAAAGTTCAATGAAGATTCAGAATCAAACAATAATTCGAAAAACATGCTTCTCTTCTGCTCTCTTTTTTACTTCTTTGTTTCTTTGTTTTTGTTTCCTCTCTCTCTTTCAACTTCTTTAATCCGAAAAACTTAGTAATGCATTGAAACGATAATAATAAATTCACGATTAAATTTTTAGACGTTCTGTTCCTATCTTCACTTTTAGTCATGCTGTTAGTCATCTGAAAATAACATTAATAAAGAAAATATGTTAATCTTCACTTATATCTTCACTTTTAGTCATGCTGTTAGTCATCTGAAAATAACATTAATAAAGAAAATATGTTAAATGTTTGACGCTATTAGTGATCATGTTATCGAGGATAACATTGAGCACTTACGAAAATAATTTTTATTCTATTTAAAATTTTTTTATTAATGTTAGACGATTCACGAACTGTATAACGAGGTTAATTAATTTTATCGTCGTAAATACTAGTTAAAGTGAACAATAAAAATTGCATTTTTACTCCATGATATTTACATAAAATAGTTCAATCAATCCATAATTTATATATATGTTACCGGCAATGTATGAAAAGCAGGGATTGTATAGAATGCCTGGCGTTTTTAGGCAAAGTATGGAACGATTAATATTATATATACTTTTCCTAGACATTGTATATAGTACCTAGGTATTATATAGAATGACAAATGCTATTTAGGCAAAGTATAAAATACTTTCGCTCAGTGCCGGATCTAAGCCGACTGGATCGATTGCACCAATCTGGCCCCGCGTTGAGACAAAATGAATCATGAAAAGACTAATAAACGAAGAATAATTGTTTAGATTTACTATTATGGCTGGGCTTTTACACCCCAGCCTTCCAACATATAATTTTTAAAAGAGCCACAAAAAATTTTTTTTGGAAAAATTGAATGTAAATGAATCGATTTTATTTTATCTCCTTGAAACATGTTGGGAAAAAATTTCTATTTAAATTAATTAACACTACTTTTGCAGAATCCAATGTATTCTTATTTAATATTCTGAAAATATTGTCTTATTTAATATTCTGAAAATATTTTCTGAGTACTCAAATAAATTAACAGCGGGTGAATCTTTTTTAATTAGAATTAAGTACGCATACTATATGTGAATATTGCCAGAAAATATCGAAAAATGTTTCACAGTTTAAAATGAATTTTTTTTAATTTGAATTAAGCACGCTTACTATATATATGAATGTTGCCAGAAAATATAGAAAAAAGTTTAAATGAATAATAGAAGGTTATTTTAGTTGATCTTGGATTTATGACTGAAGTAGATGAAACTCGCATTTTTAACGTAAATGCAAGACTAAAAGATTTTAGCCATAGGAAATGAGTTATATACTATAAATGGAATTTGCAGAATAACAAGTGAGTATTTTTTAAAATGATGTGATATTCAACAAGTGATTCATTAATTCTGTTCTTATCAGGAATGTTATCGAAGGTTCTACTGTTATTTTTGATGAAGATATAGCCAATCGTAATAATTAGTTTAAAAACATTTTAAGGTAAATCATTCAAAAAACTTCATAGATTTTGATTTTTCCTGGAAAAATATAATAATAAAAGCTTCAGCTCATCAGGCAGGAAAACAATCCATAATCAACTCAAAAACGGATTAGTTAATAAAATCTGTTTTTGAGTTGATTATGGATTGTTTCCCTGCCTGATGAGCTGAAGCTTTTATTATTATATGGAAATAATGGAGCAGTGTAATATTTTATTAGATTCTCTGGAAAAATATGCAGAGAATTTTAAAATGTTCAGATCACTTAAAAAATATTCCTAAAATCTGCTCAAAATACAATTGACATAACAATGGATATTGTCACAAATTACATTGTTATGTGCGTCTTACTGACGCCATTTCGCGTGACGTCGCTTTGGCATCACGCCGCGATAATGGCGTTATTGTGGCCTGATACTGTTGCGTCATTGTAACATCATGTCCACGCAACGATGGATAACATCAAAAATGCCATTGTTAAATGACATCACGATGGCGTAACAATTATGTGATGTTATTACCACGGATGCAGGTAACGTCATCATAATCAGCCAACTGATTACAAATATTATAATAAATGAATTATGTGGCGAATGACTTTATTCGAATTTGGGATGTCATCACAAGGTCCCATGACGTCATTGTAACATAACAAATAGATGAAGTTATGGAATATTGATACGTGATCTCAGATTTTATATTTTACAGAAAGAAGAAATAATGTTTACCAATTATAATTCAATTAATTAAATACAAGGTTTGAAATAACAAATGAAATAAATGCATGAAATAATTTTCCAATTAAAAGAATTCTTACTGAGGACAATATAATGAAGATCGGTAAAAATGATCAATTTTTCAATATGTATAATACGCAATATCACAGTCTTACGAAATTTAATATTCCTCCAAGTAAATCTTTTTCAAATCGAAGAGTAGAAAGATATAGACACTTAAAAGTTCGTGAACTTTCTGGAAATTATGAGGGTTGTATTAAAAACTATTGAACAACTGAATTATTGAAACTGTAGAAGAAATCAATGAGAAAATAATCAAACCAAGTTTTTCTAATATAGTGTAGCTCTGAGTACTCAAATATTTTCAAACTATGCCAGGCAATGCAGGGTACATTTTGCTAGTAATTAACATAATTTGTCAAAATGATTATTAAAAAAAACAGTCATTTTAAGAAACAGATTACTTAAACTGATTACTATTAGAAACAGAAAATATTAATTTATTGTTGGAAAACATACTTATAAAATATTAAACTATTATTTTTTATTCTTAAACAGTTTTCATAAAAATTATCTCAAAAATTCTGTATTTATTAATTTAGATTATTACAATATAATTTTTTTATATAATTGTAAAAAATTAAAGTTTTTAGGAAAATCAATAATTTTTATTATATTTAACAATTAAAAAGCATTTATGTTTTAGGTATAACTTTTCATAATTCTTATTTGGCATATTATAATTTGTTTTATTAGTATTAACGTTTAAATAATATAAATTAAACTAATCTCATATTGGAATCTCTTTCGTAATCTGCATTTTTCAAAGAATCTCAAATTTTGTTTTATTATAATAAAAAATATTGTATATTGCTAATGATTTCATGAATATCAAAGATTGGATAATGGGATAAGCTCTGTTCTTGACACATATTTGGTATTTATAACAAGATCAATTTTAAATTCGAAAATTTAAATTCTGTAACCTCATTTTCACATTGATCTGCAAAATGTATGATCACTGTATGCTGATATCTTTACTATATCAATTTTACCTTGATATAATAAATTATCAAGCAATTTGAGAAATTTTTTGTCAGCATTAGTTGTTTACCTATTTGCAAAAACATCTTATTATTCTTTTATGTTTGGATTAGTCTTTTAAATAGTTAGCTTTTAAACTAAACATTAAAGTTCAATGAAGATTCAGAATCAAACAATAATTCGAAAAACATGCTTCTCTTCTGCTCTCTTTTTTACTTCTTTGTTTCTTTGTTTTTGTTTCCTCTCTCTCTTTCAACTTCTTTAATCCGAAAAACTTAGTAATGCATTGAAACGATAATAATAAATTCACGATTAAATTTTTAGACTTAATCTTCACTTATATCTTCACTTTTAGTCATGCTGTTAGTCATCTGAAAATAACATTAATAAAGAAAATATGTTAAATGTTTGACGCTATTAGTGATCATGTTATCGAGGATAACATTGAGCACTTACGAAAATAATTTTTATTCTATTTAAAATTTTTTTATTAATGTTAGACGATTCACGAACTGTATAACGAGGTTAATTAATTTTATCGTCGTAAATACTAGTTAAAGTGAACAATAAAAAATGCATTTTTACTCCATGATATTTACATAAAATAGTTCAATCAATCCATAATTTATATATATGTTACCGGCAATGTATGAAAAGCAGGGATTGTATAGAATGCCTGGCGTTTTTAGGCAAAGTATGGAACGATTAATATTATATATACTTTTCCTAGACATTGTATATAGTACCTAGGTATTATATAGAATGACAAATGCTATTTAGGCAAAGTATAAAATACTTTCGCTCAGTGCCGGATCTAAGCCGACTGGATCGATTGCACCAATCTGGCCCCGCGTTGAGACAAAATGAATCATGAAAAGACTAATAAACGAAGAATAATTGTTTAGATTTACTATTATGGCTGGGCTTTTACACCCCAGCCTTCCAACATATAATTTTTAAAAGAGCCACAAAAAATTTTTTTTGGAAAAATTGAATGTAAATGAATCGATTTTATTTTATCTCTTGGAACATGTGGGAAAAATTTCTATTTAAATTAATTAACATTACTTTTGCAGAATCCAATGTAGTCTTATTTAATATTCTGAAAATATTTTCTGAGTACTCAAATAAATTAACGGCAGATGAATTTTTTTTAATTTGAATTAAGCACGCTTACTATATATATGAATGTTGCCAGAAAATATAGAAAAAAGTTTAAATGAATAATAGAAGGTTATTTTAGTTGATCTTGGATTTATGACTGAAGTAGATGAAACTCGCATTTTTAATGTAAATGCAAGACTAAAAGATTTTAGCCATAGCCAGGCGTTCTATACAATGCCTGCTTTTCATACTTTGCCGGTAACATATATATAATGGATATTAATTTGAATATAATGTCAAGATGGAAAATAATGTGAAAAATTCTGCAAAAAATGAAAAATGTTAAAGATTCGTACATGAAATTTATTCGATGCATTATTCATTGATACAACAGAATATACTGTACTGCACTAACTTGTTCGCTACACTATTATTATTATTATTATTATTATGGCATTTGTTGGCATAAATTAAAGAGGACAATATAATGAAATATATTATCAACATAATATTAAAAATAATTTTATACATATATTTTATAGTTAACAGTAAAAAATAGAATAAAACTGCAGAAAGATTAGATATTTAGTACATTCTACTTCTAATATATTGTATCTTACTATTGGATAAACCAATATAAAGAGCTCTAAGAATTTAAAATGAGCAATGATATTTATATTTAATCTTTTTCTTATTATCGGATTTCATGATTTCATTCACAAAGTATAGTTCTCCAATTTCTTGTATATCGCAGCCTTCACATCAAACACTGGATTTCTTAAAAATTCTAGCTGTCGCATTAACTCATATATAGTTTTAAAACTGATTTATGATCCAAATTAAAACAATTTTAATCTACTATATAACAATTTTTATCTACTATTTTCTATGTTTGTATTTATATTATATGAAATAGCTAAAAGAACTTTATAAACATGTAAATCTCTATCTTTATCTATTTAATATTCAAATTATATATATATATGTAAATTCTTAAAAACTTATAAAAATTTTATACTGTATTTTGAAACTTATATCGTTTAAATTCGAAATAATGATTTAACATTTGCTTAAATTCTTCTCAATTTTAAAATTATTGCAAATCTATTTCTTTGATAATTATAGATACAAACTCAATAGTCTTTTTAAGTTTTGTATTAAACAAAATGAATCTGTGTAATTTTATAATTAAAAGAAGCCGAATTTAGCAGATCATTCCTTCTAAGTCTTCAAATATTTTTATCATATATTATATTGTTATTCATCTTGTCGCTAGAATCGTTTCTTTGTATAATCTGAGTTCGATTTCCACTAATTCCTTTCTTCGATTTTTAAATTTGATCCTCATCGGTCATTCCATATCATGCTAATCGATTACGTTATGAGCGATTACGTTTGGCTCAGAGTTCAGCAATGGCCTATGAATGGAAACTTTCACTTTTTCTATAAATTATATTTTTATTATGTGTTGTATAGTGAAAATCATATAAAATATTAACCAGTAACATGCCAAAATAACAATAAATATATAATTCTAATTTTTTAAGATTTAGCTATCAGTTTTCATCTAAGTTGAAGGAAAAATTCATATAAATCCAATATCAGAAGTAGAATTTTCTATTGAGAAAACAAATTTTAAATGTATTTTAAATACTTTCTATTACTATTATAACCTCCTATTTAGCTACTACATTTAGTTCGTATAAAAAACGATAACATATTAATACTTTCTATTATAACCTCCTATTTAGCTACTACATTTAGTTCGTATAAAAAACGATAACATATTGAAATTTTTTTATCAAAATTTATCGAATATTTTTTGATTTTAATAATATCTAAACTGAATCAGCCATCTTTTCTACTCTATAAAATTTTAGAGGTTTTTCGTAACTCTGCAAGTGTTATAATTTTTAGTCAATATTAAAATAGAATAATACATTATAAATAATATACGTCGTTTATATTTAGTAATGTGTTAAGAGATACAAAAAAAATATTCACAAAATTATATAAAGATTACTAGTAACTACTGTTTACTATGCTATAACATTTGTATTAATTTTTCAGAAAATTTTAGTTCAGCTACAGTATACTATTTTGTAAGAATAATAAAGTTCTAAGAATTGTTTTGAAGAAACTAAAAAAATCAATTACAATAATTCAAATTTATTTGGCACAATTTTATCTGCTTAACAATTTATAGAATTAAACAAATTTTCTTTTTAATTTTCGAAACAGAAGAAGAATCTGACTATTTAAGAAAACAGAATAGTTTACTTCCATTTAACATTCAAATTATAGCTAGAAATTCAAAATATTTTCAATTTATGACAGTAAATAGCATTCAGTTTTAATAAACTTATATTTTAATCTGTAATTTAAAAGAAAAACAAAAAAATAACAAATTATAAGTTTTCACTTAAAATTAAATTTTGAATCCAGAAGTTTTCATAAGACAAATAATATTGAATTAAGAGAATTTTTCTTTCAACCCACCAAAATTCACAACTGAATAATTAGCTTGATCGCATTACACTTCTGAATAGCATTTTCTACGTTAAATTTCTGTATAAGTATAATAAAAAATTTAATAACTAAGTGGAAATTAAACACAACATATGGAATTCGATTCAATATAGTAATAGACTAACAACTATAGTTATCAATTACACTGAATAAAAGTAATTTAAATTAACGGATAAGAATTTATCTTAATTACACGTTTACCTGAAATATATTTCAGTTTGCTAAAATGATGTTTGTAATTAGATTTTTACAAAATAACATTTATTTTTTATTTTTTCATAAAATATTTTTCTTTTTCAAATATTTATTAAATACAATTACCAGACTATAAAATATAAATTTAAAACCCCTTACTAAATGGTTTGCATATTTAAATTAAGAATGCATTATTATTTCAGATCGTAAAATTACGTCAATCAAATAATTTTATAACCAATGTTTCTTTTATATCACATATAAAAGATTACATTAACCCTCTTCCCCACGGGTAAAATACTTTACATTGCTCCACAATGGGGTACCTGGGTACCTTTGTGTATATTGAGGGCAACAAATTGTGTGAATCATTTTCTTTTGTTTCATAGTGACGAATCATTTTTAGAGATTCAGCAAGTGTCAGGTTTGGTTTGAGTTTTGGTTTTAGCAGAATTTTAATTGTTCCTCGTTATTTTTATTTCTGAGCTGAAAGATGTATGAAGCCAGAACAGCCTAATAGGCATTTACCCCATGGCGCTGTTAGCCACTT
>AYEL01065432.1:0-13094 GCA_000484575.1 Olivierus martensii
AAAAAAAAAAATTGCATTTTAATTAAATAGAATTGAATTTAAATTAATAATAAATAAATTTACGGAAAATAATGAAATAACTTAATTATTTCACAAGAAAATACGTAACACTTATATAAGTTAAAATTTATTAAAATTGCATTTTCATCCTAAAAAACCATAGATTGCTGAAACACTCAAGAAATCCCTAGTGGACCAGGGGTCAAAGGTTTACGAGATAAATAGCCGCAAAGTTCCGTTAGTTGCAAACAGTGCATGCGATTTGACGTTGTGCCCGGCCTCGCTGCAGTCTGCGACTCGACGCGTCCCACTCCTGTTCTCCGCTACCTATGCCGCCTATATGCCTCTGTATCTCGTAAACCTTTAACCTTTGACCCCTGGTCCACTGGGGATTGATTTGAATGTTTATGGCCCTCTTTCGATCTGTACCACTTTCGCCATGCTTCGGTATCCTGATGAGTATCTCAGGAAAGGAGAGAAATAAATAAACGTATTTGATAAAGTACTTGATCTATCAAAATGTGTCCGACTTGCCGAGCATAGTTTGAAAACAAAGTATATTAGGAAAAACTTGGTTTTGATTATTTTCATCTTGATTTCTGGTAATTTTGCAATTAGAGATTATTCCTTCTGAATATAGGCCTGTATGTATGAAAGTTCCAGTGTCACATGAACTGCAAAACCATGCGCAAAACAAAATGACGTGCGATTAAAAGTTGATCGAATTTCTTCCAAAACAACTTTTTCATCCCAAATATAAAAAGTTTAATGGTGAAGTGAATCATCATAAAATATTTTTGTTTGAAATCAGTGTTCCACAATTAAAATTAATTCTTTAAATTTGGTCAAAAAACAAATACACTCGCAGGTGGCGTTAAAATTTTAATATGTCCGGTTTTTCCAAATTTCAATGATTTAACTGTTTCATTACGATGTTTATAAGTCGTTTTTTTTTTTTCTTGATATCGCATGACAAAATATGATGATCGGCTATGTGATGTTTTTATCTGAATTTCTCGTTTTCTTTTGAAATGATTGAAATAATAGATGGCAGTATATTCAAGCACTACAGTAGTCTCTCTCTAATCCAGCACATGGGGACCGGGGCTTGTCGGATTATTGGATGCTCAATGAAAAAAAATGGAATTATACACACGAATACACTCAGATTATTAAGACTTTTCTCTCACTACTATTGCTGTTCAAATCTTTCACAAACCTCAATTTTATTCCGATTTTGTCGGCCGGATGGCTGCGTGGTAAAGCTTTGGCTTACCACCCTGGAGGATCCGGGTTCAAATCTGGGTCCCACACCTCTATTTTTTAGGAGGGGTCCGGGTCCGGCCCGTTGAATCTATCCGGTTGACCCCATCATGGATGTTGGCCAGTCTATGATGAGCTCTATAAGTGGTCGCCGCCAGATACAGAATATCCTTCGTGCGATATGGCGGCTTAACTAACGTAACCAAACCAAATTATCCCAATTTTTTTTAATGTCATAAATGGTGGCTCATCCAAAACTATAAAACAAAGCCAAATCACTAAACTTTTCCAAGTCAAGGTTCTTTATTAATTAATTCTGCCTTTTCGACCACAGTCAATATCTTGTTTTTTCGTTTTACACTTTTTCTTATTTGTGGCATTATGCAAAGATAAATAACAAACACTGATTCAGTAAAAATATACTATTTTACAGTAAACAGTGTACTAGCTTAAAAATTAGTCCCACTATAACGCCTGCGCAACGAACAAATAGTGACTGACAATATGTTTACGTCAGTTTTTCACTCTGGCACATCGACAAGTTGTGACATGAAAATTTCACGTGGGCGGCGTGGTGGTTCGTAGACTATCGGACTACAGAGACTTAACTGTATGTATCAGCGGTTCTCAATCTTTTTTTTCCCCCGGGCCACATATATTTGTTTTCTACATTGAGCGAGCCGCAACATGCTATATCAGTAGTCGGCAAACGGTTGGTGTCATGGGGTCTGGGCCCGGCCCGGCCCGTCGATCCCCGTCCTCCACAATCCGGCTGACCCTTCCGCAGGGGTGGGCAGCCTGTGGAAGGGCTTGTTTCGCCCCGCCACTTAGTACTCTTGCTGAGTGGAAAGTAGCGTCATCTGTTGACAAAAAATACGGTTGGTGTCACATGAAAAAAATTTTGAGTGCACCAGGAAGGACCTAGCAAATTATTTTAAATCTTGGAAAATTCTAATTTTCCAAGATTTAAAAAAAAATAATAGAATTTTTATTTTTTGCATGTGGGAGAAGAATTCGCGCTTTCATTAAATTCATGACTGTGCGTTCCGGGCCGCACATTAAAGCTTGGCGGGCCGCAGGTTGAGAATGGCTGGTATATATAAACGTAAATAGCATTATAAAAAATGCTTCACATTGTTATATTCGGGAATAAGCATGACAAGTGAAATTCCATATAAATTCAGAGTATTCATAAAATAAATATGCATCTAAATAAGCCTATATCAGTATTTAATTTGTGAATAGGCTTATCCAATTAATAGACTCGTTACTCCTAAATATTAGTCTATTATAATTTCAGTCATCTAAAATTTACAGAAGAGATGAAAGGGTTCAAACTTTCACTATTGTATATAGATCATAAAACAGTTACTGTTAATGAGTCTATTTGCGAACTTCCATTGAAATCCAAAAAAACAGATGAAAACGTTATAGAGTATTCCATAAAAAAACTTTTTGCAGGCTGAAGTAACTGCAAAAGAATATAACTGTTAGAAATATTATTTTATTTGGCTTCAGATTTTAAAAATGAGTTCCAAAATTTTTAATTATGGCTAATTTGGTGATTAGCAAATTCACAAACTTTATTATTGATACATTTTAATATACAGGAATATCTCGATTATCGCGGTTAATGTTGCCACGAAAAATACGGTGACTGTTTTGTGATTTTAGCAAGTTTTACAAACACAGGAATACCTCGATTATCGCGGTTATTGTTGCCACGAAAAATACCGTAGGAATACCTTGATTATTGCGGTTATTGTTGCCACGAAAAATACCGCAAATTATCGCGGTTAATGTTGCCACGAAAAATACCGCAATAATCGAATCCTTAATCGGGATAAATAATGCATGTAAAATGGGTGATCACTGCCAAGGAAGTTATTGTTGCCATGAAAAATACCGCAGTAATCGAATCCGCGATAATCGGGATAAATAATGCATGTAAAATGGGTGATCATTGCCAGGATATTTCAAATATATTAATTAAATTTTATGTATAAGGTAAAAAAGAAATATGTTCAGCGTGCTAATCTTCTAAGTTGATCACTCAAGTTTCTTCTTATAGCTGTAGCCTTGATATCATCCTTATTTCTTTTAGCATTCACTGTAGGGGTAAATAAAAAGAGAAATAAATATCCATATGTACTCAAGCAGAGGTGGATAGTTACTGGTGAATGGTGAGCAGGCACTATCGGATAAAAACGAAGCGCTATTTGGAGAGAGGCGATTCGAACTAAATGTAATTCTAGTTGCATATGTAGTGGGCTACATCTCGCGACCGCGATAATTCGAATTTTGGTATCAAATTATAAACCGCGATATATCGAGAATCGCAATAATCGAAACCGCGATAATCGAGGTATTCCTGTAGTGTACTCATTTAGTAAATTAAAATAATGGCAGCAGTCAGTTAGATACGTGTATGATCATGTTTACGAAGTTTGGTCAGTTCCTAATTAGCATGCCGCCTCCTGTATCGATTCGGTGATATGAAATTATTAACAAAGTACATAAACATTAATGCAATAGGTTAGCCCAGCAGTTAGCTAGATACGTGTATGATCATGTTTACGAAGTTTGGTCAGCTCCTAATTAGCATGTGCCTCCTATATCGATTCGGTGATATGAAATTATTAACAAAGTACATAAACATTAATGCAATAGGTTAGCAGCCGCATGGTCTCATAACATTTTGGCGTACCACGCAGGAGAATCCGCGTTCGCGTCCCGGGTCCGACATCTCATCAAAAGTTTTTTCGGGATTCCGGGCCCTGCCCGGAAATCCTCGCCCTTCACCATCTGGCCCCCCTCTAAGGACGTGGGTGTAGTTCGTGATTGTTACTGGCCTTCTCCTTAGTAATCTCAAATTATTCGAAAGAAGCTTTAAAAATGCCATAGGCTATAGAAATGGCTTAACTGCCAAATATATGATGCCGCGTGGTAAAACATCGCTTACCATCTTGGTGGATCCGGGTTCAGTTCCGGGTCACAGCATCTCCAGTTTTTCATGAGGGCTCGAAACCCCATCCTTCAATCTCCGGTTTATTCCATCTGGATGTTGGCCACTTGTGGTGGGATCTACTAAAAGTGACCGCCGTCAGGTTTTTAGTTTTTTTATCTTCATAATTAACAAATTCAATAAAGAGGGAAAAAAACAAAAATAACTGGAAATTATACCCATACACACTTAGCATAAATCCCAGGGGGAAGTTATATTGTCCAGGATGTATGAAACTGAAAGTTTCATTTTATAACAATGAATTAAATCCATAAATAAGATCTGCAAATTTATGAGCAATAAATAACCGTTATTTATTAAGGGATGATGTCATTCCGAATATTTTTTTTTCTAATTGAAAGATAAAAGAAATCTGCTTTCGATTGGTGAAAATTGTATTGGACCAATATAGTTAATAAAAACTAAAGGAAGCACATTTTAATCTAGAATTATAACTTCTATATTTAGATATATATCATCGGGATCAAACATAACAACCAATATCGCGCTTATCGATACTTTATTAATCGCGATATAATATTTTGCATTGTTATTTTTAATAGCATTAAATATGCTATTAAAATTTTATGTTTATTGTCATTTAAATGGATGTTACTATATAAATTTTAATTTTTATCGATTTGGCGAGGAAATGTCGGGAAAGCCCACTTCCTCGAAAGTTCACGCAGGAAACACATCCTGTACCATTTTCTGAACAGGTTTTTTTTAACAAGTAATATTTAAAAAACAAAATGGAAGTAAGGTGTAGAACATCAATCTCTGGCTTTCCAAAAGTTGAAGGATATTTAGAAAAGAGAGGAAAATTCGTGAGTAAAAAAAAAATCATTTATTTTCATATTTTAGCCATAGCATTAAAAATTAATTTATTATTATTTTTTATTATTATGTAGAATTTAAAATGTTTTTGGAAAAAATATTGGTTCGTTTTGGATGGAAGATCGCTGTTATATTTTAAATCCAAAGATAATTATGAAGTAAGTCATATATTTTTTCTTATTCATTTGAATATAAGGTTATCCATTTTTTTTTCTTTTTAAGTTTTATTTTATAAAAAAACGGAAATTTTAGTTTTATTTGCAGTTATTATATATTAAAAGAAATTTTAATAATGCCGAAATAAGAAATTCAATTTTAGATTTTCTATATTTATTTAATTTTATCATTGAATACCATCTTCGAAATATATAACTGTGATTAAAATGATTATTAAAAATGTTAAGAATGCATCTTTAATTTTTAATAACTAATAATAATTCTAATCAAACTAGAAAATAATAAATTTGCTGTTTACTACAATTTTAAAATAATGAAAATAATGTTATTTTTTTTAAAAACTGTATGAAGCTCGATGATAAATTATTTTTTCAGTTGCTATGATATATACTATACTGTGCTGATTATATAAATATTATCAAATTTTAAGAATTTAATTCGAAAAATAAACTCTCTACAATGTGTTTAAAGCAATGAAAATTTAAACATATGTTTAAAAAATTATTTTTATTCTATTTTTAATTCTAGAAAATTCTATTTAGTTATGTATTATCATGGTGACGGTGCTATGAAGCAAAAATAGCTTGCATGTTTTTCTCAACCGCTCTTGATTGTTAAATGAAATAATTTAATTGAAGTAAAAAATGATATCTAATTCGATTTTTTAATGGCAAATCGAATAAAAGATGACAAAGCAAAGTTTCGGAAAGTAAACAATTTAAGTAATACTCCAACCGCTCTTGATTGTTAAATGAAATAATTTAATTGAAGTAGAAAATGATATCTAATTCGATTTTTTAATAGCAAATCGAATAAAAGATGACAAAGCAAAGTTTCGGAAAGTAAACAATTTAAGTAATACTGGCATTTAAGATAATCTATTTTGTGAAGTTAATCATGCCTTTAAAGAAAATTCCTGAAGAAAGATAGCCAGTTTATATTAAAACAGTAGCCTACTAACTCGGGTACGAATAGCATAAAACAAATAAAATAGTAGAATAAATACTGTACTTAAATAAAAATATACTTCCTGTGTCCAGGCTCCGAGGCTTTGATGATACCAAGCAACAAGCTTCGACTTCTTCGGAAAATTAAATTTAGAAATTATACATTATCAGTAAACTAGTATCAATGATAAATGCTTTTATAGTATTACTTATTCTAATTATACTTTTGTTATAAATCACAATAAGTATATTGGAATGATATGTAGGAGAGCTACAATTGGAATATTAATTAAATAGAATTTTTACATGATGATTTGGGAATGATTGCCATTCCCATTCTAATAATTCAAATACACAAGAATCCAGATTCATTTTTCATGGCCGATCCAGGATCGTTTTTTCATGTCTCTCCTATGGTTTTTCTTTTCTTTTTTTGGTAGTCCGGCTACGTCTAAAGATCCTCATTTTCGTAATCAGTTGATTCCTCCTTCCTCCATGGACGTGGAAATTTATTATAATTACTCGCTGCTTAAAATCTTTCAAAAAGCAAAGCGGCATAAAAAATAATTAACAAAAAGCTACTTCTATTTCTGTTAATCTTATTTTTTGGTATATTTTATTATAGCAGAATTATAATGCTTCTCTCTCAGGTTTTATGTCATTTTCTATTCTACTGATGCTAAGCAGTGAAGCATTTCAATGCTCACCATGGATCGCTCATACTTATGATGGGCTCGCCGCCATATGATGAATAGGTTCAACGGACTTGTCCGGATTCTTTCTAAAATATCTGGAGATATAGAATTCCATAATTAAACCCGATTATCCAGATGATAATCACGTTGCCATCAGGCCGATTCGAATTATGATGTAATCGTGTTGGCCGGATGATCGCGTGATTAATGTGCCATATGGAAATTCGATTCCCGGATTCCACATATCCAAAACTTTTTCAGTTCGAGTTTTTCTCGCATTTTCAGATCAATTATTTCTCATTCAGAGTTAATATTTCGAATTTGTTGCAGCATATTTTAATTAACCATAATGTATTGATTTTTTTATATACTCTATAGTATTGAAACAAGGTATTCCTCCAACAAAGAAAATGTCCGAACGTTAGCTGGTTAGATGGATTTTTCGTTACAGATATTATATTAATTCCAAATTGCCTGATAATAATAAATATTATTTTTATTTATCTAAATTTCAAAATATTTGAAACTTAGAACAAAGTTTAATGAATATAAAAATATTAGGAAGTAAACACTAAATTAAAATTATTGAAAAAAAGATAAGCTTTTGATTATGCTTTAATTGTTTTAGTTGTTGTTGATAATGAAATATTAGTATCCTTCTGAAATTTTAATATCATTATCAATAATTAGAGTAATTAAATAATAAACCTCAAAAATTTTAGTATATGTCAGTTTTAAATGATTAAAGAACAGCTTAATTTAAGTGATAAAAATTTCTTAAAAATTATTAATGAATATTGTTGTTATGAATTGAAATGTAAATTTTTGATTATGATCCTAATATATATACAGTATCACTATATGCATAAGCACTACTCTGAATGTGGAATTAATATTTTCTAGATATATTTACTTATTTAGAAAACATTCAGTCTTACAAGGGGAGGTTCAGACATTCGGGTCACCGATTTTTTTGAAATTGCGCGTACTTGTAATAGTCCTCTAGGACCATGGTGGCGAACCTACGGCACGCGTGCCAGGAATGGCACGCAGAAGAATTTTGCTGGCACGTGGCACATATTTATATTTATATATACATACATAGAACGTTAAGCTAGAATTTTATATTTTCCAAATTTTCGCTGCGCAAAAAATTTGCGTTGTGACCATATAACTCTTAGTCACTTTTATTCTACTTGCAATTGTGCATATGCCGTTGTGGTGTTAGTTGACTTAATCATTTTTGCTTCCTTATGTAACTCGACTGAAAATCTGTTAATTGCATTTCAAGTTCGTCCAACTTTAACCAGTCAAATGTTGTTACAATAGGTGCAGATAACCTGAATTTATCAAGATACACGATAAATTTTGTAGTTTCTGCAAATTATCTATTGATAAATTGACTTGTGAGTGAATCTTGATTGAAACTCACTGATTATACAGTTAATAACTTTTGAAAATTCTGTAGTCAGTTTAGCTCCATCCGGTTTTTCATGAAAGTTCAAACCTGTGAATAATTTTTTCAAATTTGGAAAATATTTGAAGCTTTTGGAAGCGATTACTCGATATAATATTTGAAATTTTGTTTCAAATGCCTGAATTAGATCAAATATGCCAATGATAGTCTTATTGATACATTGTAATTTAACATTTAATTCATTCAAATTTAGGCATAATGTCTGCCGAAAACATTAATTTTGAGGTCCATTCAGTATATATATATATATTCCTATAACAAATTATCTGGCACGTTAGTATATTAAGAAATATAACTTTTTAAATTTTTGGCACGCCAGCAGAAAAAGGTTCGCCACCCCTGCTCTAGGACAATATAATGTGTGAGCTATAAAGTGCATTACTCAAGCATTGTCGAGAAAATCGCACGAAAAGTTTCGTATTGAGTTCATATATTCTAAAATTTAATTAACTTTCGAATGTCTCAGTAGCGTAGTGGTTGAAGATTTGCTTTTATAATTGCATGATCGCTGGTTCAATTTTTAGCATTGACAATTTTTTTTTTTTGAAAGTTTCTAAAATACAGTATTTGTAATTTCATACCATTTGAAAAATTGTGTTACAGCATTGTTTTTCTTTTTAAAAACTTCTTATTTTCCTTTGAAGCGGAAGGCAAAATTCAACTGCTGTCGCACTTGTATATTGTAAGAAGCTAATAATGATTCATTCCTGAACTTAACTATAAAGATTGGCATGATTGTGTGTCACTTTTGTCATGCTTTTCTATATTATTCCCATTCTGTGAGGTGATTTATTTCTGTAACTGAAAATTTTTTAAAACAGTTAATCAAGATATAAATACTAATCATTTTCATAACAAATCATTTTCGTCATTTATTACCAAATCTTTTTGATGATAAAATATGAAAATAATTTGAAAACTTTTGAAAGTTTCTAAAATACAGTATTTGTAATTTCATACCATTTGAAAAATTGTGTTACAGCATTGTTTTTCTTTTTAAAAACTTCTTATTTTCCTTTGAAGCGGAAGGCAAAATTCAACTGCTGTCGCACTTGTATATTGTAAGAAGCTAATAATGATTCATTCCTGTACTTAACTATAAAGATTCACTATACTATTCGCGTTTCAAAACGAATGACCTGCCAACTGGTGTCTCTCTGCGAAACTACTGCATTCTGTGAGGTACAGAATGTGTGTAATTCCTCAAATTACGCATATTCTATATCTCACAATATGGGGTATTTGTCAAAGAATGAAACCACTGATTACATTCTCTATCGCTTATAAAAAAGATGACAATCGCTATCTAGTGGATTGATATTATATTTTTAGATTGATATTGAAAGAATCTTTCAATATCAATCTAAAAATCTACATTTTTATTGCAATTTTTAGCTTACTTTCCGAAGAAAAATGAATTTAAATTACCATGCTCTCTCTTCCACTGAAAACTTTGAACTAATTGACATTTCATGAAATTTGGTGATGATGTTTTTTTATGAAACTTGATTTCACAGTTTTATCACACTCTCTAGTTTCAAACATTTAAAATAGGGGTGGGCAACCTCCGGCCCGCGGGCCACATTAGTTTATTATATCTAATACCAACGCTATGTATACTTACATATCTGCACCTTTTTTTTAAATAAATACTATTATCATCAATTGTTTTTGTTTTGGCCCGTGGCCCACCATAAATTTTTAAAATAAATCTATTATCATCAATTGTTTTTGTTTTGGCCCGTGGTCCACCATAAATTTTTCTATACGGCCCCCTATAAAAAAAGGTTGCCCAGCCCTGATTTAAAACTAATTAATACGAAATTGCATTTATGTAAACATCTGTTCACGAAGTGAACATCTAAAAGAAAGAGAATCTTTATCGTTAAGTTCAGTAAGTGTGGATGAAGTAGAAAATCATTTTTGTTGCAGTTATTAATTTGCAAACTTATATTCACGAATAACTTATATTCCCGAATCAATGTTTCCGCGAACACTGGCCGCGTTTCCTCCTCTATGAGCAAAATATCGTATGTATATTTTTTAATTTCAATAAAATATAGGTCAAGCATTTTATAATATAATGTGAGTATACTTGTTATGTTCATACCATTGATTTATAAATATTTTTGTTTAACAATATAATATAGGTAAAATTTTAAAACTCGGAATTTGGCGGCAATCTAAGTATATAGATGAATTTTAATTAAGCCAAACGCTCAAATTGTCATCTGGCAAATAAGCGTTTCATTAAAAATAAAAATAAATTTTACCAGAACTGAAAGCCTAGCTCATCTAAAATGTAGTTATATTCTGAACATGTATTAATTAATTCTAATTGAAAATTCTTTTATTCGGCAATAATTAATATATATTTGATTCATTACAAGGATCACATGGTTCTAAAAATTCGAACCTTCGCATGCGAATCTGGAATCGGAATCTTAAACAACTGATTTTCGCGATTTCAACTTCAGTCTAACCAATGAGTCTAGCACATGACTATAAAACACGCATATTATCAAAAATACATAAATAATATACCCTTTTAAAATTAGTTAGTGTTTGAAAATTTATATCATTTCAATCGATTTTAGAATAAAATTTATGTATTAAGAATGTATGAAGTCAATATACTTAGTATATGACAAACTATTTAAAATATTTCTGCTAGGAGATGATAGTTCGCAAAATTTAAAAGGATTAAAAGCACTAAATCACAAAACCTCCGTTAAGATCTCACATTTTTTTTATAACCAGAAAAACCGCGATAGTGGGCAGAAGTCACCAATATGGATAAAACTTTAACCAGGATTTCTTAAAATGTTTGATATTAGTCTCTGGCTAGTGAATACTACATAAAAGGAATACGAGACAAGGATTTATAACTATGAGAGAAATTTTAATATTTATTGAAAAGTAAGCACAACTTACATGAACAAGAACAGTAACTACAATATTACGCCAGATACCGAAAGAGATTGGCTAAGCCTATGGCACAGTCATCTGTTGAAAAGAAAGAAGAGAGAAGTTCTAAAAAAGCATAAGAAAAGATGAGATTCAACAGAAAGTTTGCTAGATCAGTAGAGGAAACGAAAAGAGATAGCAAACAACACCAAACTTTATTAAAATAAACTGAATAATACTAAATTGATTAAAATAAACTTTATTAATTATGAGGTAACTTCTCATAATTAAAAACAAATAACAGAATAAATTGTTACAAGAAAATAACATGCTGTATTAACTTCAAGATCAGGATGGATTAACACCATACAATAGAGTGCAACAATATGTACACAAACAAAAAGATGATTTTCAACTTGAAGAAGTAGCCCTCACAAAAACATCGCAGCACAAAACCGCTATCAACAAATAAGAGAACCACAATATCTTTGTGAAGTTTATACACAGATGAAACGCTGAACATAAACCGTTGATCTCTTCATGAAAATGAACACTAATGAAACATTGCACACAACCGTTGATCCTCTTCCTGAAGATGCACACACTCCACAAGTCGAAGTACGTAATACCCGAATAGCAATACAGATCACATCCTTCTATATGTAAGAGTGACTTGTGTTTGTATGAATAATATTGTTGATGATTATCTTTGGTTTCTCCACTGCAGTGCTACTGCCCTGGAGACCCCAAAATGGCTATGTTGGCTAGATCACATCCTTCTATATGTAAGAGTGACTTTGTTTGTATGAATGAATATTGTTGATGATTATCTTTGGTTTCTCCACTGCAATGCTACTGACCTGGAAACCCCAAAATGGCTATGTTGGCTTCACTAATCTTTTTTTCCTATCTTTTCTCCTCTTATGTGTACTACTGATCTATTTCTATAGGAGTGAATGCTGATTACCGTCTTTGGTTTCTCCACTGCAGTGCTACTACCCTGGAGACCCCAAAATGGCTATGTTGGCTTCGCTAATCTTTCCTCTCCTTCTAGTGTACCATGATCTATTTCTATAGGAAGGAATGCTGATTACCGTCTTTGGTTTCTCCACTGCAGTGATACTGCCCTGGAGACACCAGAATGGCTATGTTAGCTTCGCTAATCTTTCTTTTCCTGTCTTTTCTCCTTCTATGTGCACTTCTGATCTATTTCTATAGGAATGAATGCTGACTACCGTCTTTGGTTTCTCCACTGCAGTGATACTGCCCTGGAGACCCCAAAATGGCTACGTTAGCTTCGCTAATCTTCTTTTTATAGAAGAAGAAAAAAGAAGTAGCCCTTTAATCGCCTTTTACTACGCGCGGGCAGACGGTGGATGAATTCCGTTAGCTTCGCTAATCTTTTTATAGAAGAAGAAAAAAAGAAGTAGCCCTTTAATCGCCTTTTACTACGCGCGGGCAGACGGTGGATGAATTCTAACCCCCATCCACTAGAGTCTGACTACCTGCTTAATTAAACAATGAAATTATGAAAATTTCTACTTTCCTGTAGAATATAGTTCGCGAATAAGTAATCTTCATTGTTTAACATCATTTTCCTTCTTAAATAATGCATTTCTCCCGATTATTATAGGTCTGTAGTTTTAAAAAATGTATTTTAAATCTAGAAAATTTTGAGGAAAAAAATTTTAAATTTTATAAAAAAAAAATTTAGTTTAATTCTCTACATTTTATTTTACTTTAAAAAATAAATAAAAACTATACTCTATATATAAATGATTATAATA
>AYEL01065439.1:0-13879 GCA_000484575.1 Olivierus martensii
CTAATGGAAAGAAAACCTCATATTAATCTTTTATTTTTCCTTTACTATTTGTAAGTGTCCTCCTACTTTTTTTACATATTTATTCACAGTGCCAAGTTGTGATGTGATATAAATTATTTACTATTTCTGTAAATTATTTTCCATTGTCATTTATTTTTATATTCATCCCTTTATGTTTTTCCTCCCTCACAATATAGAGGATGCACAGCTGAAAAAATATATAGATAGATAATGTCAAGCCACAAAAAATTTTCTGCTCATTGATCTCAAACGCAGCAGTTTATTGCCTGCTTTTATCTCTCAAAAATTTTACAAAATAATTGTCAACTGATGAACTGAAATTAGTTGTTATCTTTTTAATTTTATACCATTTTTCATGTGTAAGATACTTGACAGAAAGACCATTCCACAGCTATGACGGGGTTGATAGAGAGGAAGAGAATGGATGATCGATCTCGGACCTCTAACCCTGAAGACGTTGACAGAATAATATCAGTCCAGATTATTAGGCTAATCGGCTAACGTTGTTGATTACGATGGTGCCATCAACTGATTTTAATAAGGATGATGATGATAAAAAAAGAATAACTTTCCTTGCACTATCATTAACCATGACCTGGCGATATAACGGATAGATGCATGAATTTGTATACTTCATTTTTTGATTGAAGTAGTGATGTGTGTAACTTTTCATCTGCAGCTATAGAGTAAATCATCTTATTAGTACCTTATAAGATGTTGCAAGTTCAAATCCATACTTAGGAGCATTTAATTAATAGATGAGTTCATTCATTAAAATCCACTGAACATACACTACAAATAATTTAAATATTGATATAAAATTGAGCATCTTAGGAACCAAATTGATTAACTTCATTGTCTATAAATTTCTAAATTTTAGTATCGGAGCATAGGATTAATGCTTGGGTACTATAATTGAGAAATTTACAAAAAATGAAGGTAATCAGTTTGGCTTCTAAGAGGCTCAACTGTACAGACTCTTGATATTTATTAAAAATTAATAGTGTTATCAATAGGTTAGTACCGAATAAAAATATATCATATCATTTTAATGTACAGCTCCGGCCAAAATGTTTGTCACTTTCAACTAGGCGCTGGAAACCGGAACTGTACTAAATCATATTGCCAAATGGATTGTTCAATTTTCCTAATACAACACTGAAGATTAAATAAAATCATCATCAATTATAAAAAATTTCATTTATAAAAATATTACGTAATATTACTTAACAAACATCAATTCTACTACATAAACAAAAAAAACTATCGAATACCGATACCAAAACATCGATGTTCATAAAACATCGACCTCTTAAACATCGATTATTAAAACATCGATGTTCGATGTTGAACACTAGTCCTAAGAGTTTACATTCCAGAACTTGAAGCGAAGTTCTGGATACTTTTATGGAAATTCCATGAGAAATACGCCATGATATATGGTGCAATTGTTTACAATATTGTACACGAGCAACAATTGCATTTCCATCTTTAGAAAATATTATACAAGAGAAATTTTCTAGGTGCAAATTGTCGTTAACTATTAATTTTTCTAATATTATGCAATATAGCTTCAATGCGCTGCTCTTTTTATTCTATACAGACCAGACAGCGTTCACAAGAAAGGGAATCTTTAACTACTTAAACATCCATATTTTGAATGAGGAAAATCTATAAATATTCTATTTTTGCTAGTTATCGTTTGCGGTAAACAAAAGAGCAAATTATTTGCTTCACACAGGATTGAATGACAATGTAAGTTATATAGAGTTTTTCTAGAAGAGGTCCTCTTCGGATCGCAGAATCATTACATTTAATGATTCTGCGATCCGAATCACATTTAATTTCAGAAATCATCTGAATGAAAAGTTTAGATACAATGGACCAGTCATAGTCCTATCCTGTATCAAGCTCTATTACAGGAAATCGAGATTTATATTTTACTAATCTCTCTTAAAAATCATTGCATTTAAAAATGTTCAGATTTTAGTAAATTTTTGTATAAAATGGAACTTTAAGGCTTATAACAAATTGAAAACTTCAGTATTATAAAACAAAAATTTTTAATAATTGACAATACGAATTTACTTCCAATTTTTTAAATTATTGATATCGGTTTTAATCTAATGCTTAAATTATTAAATTAAATTATATAAAATTCCTAAATAAATACGTTAAAAAATATAATCCTTTAAGAAGAGGTTATGTGTAACATAAATAAAATTTTTATCTTTCACGAAATAATAAATGATCTCGTAAAAGGCACTTAACAGATTTGTTGTCAGAGTAAACGTTGAAAAATTGTATTACACCATTATCAGCGATGTTACGTTCATTATGTAATTTTTCTAATCTAACAGATTTTCTCCAATCTTATAGATAAGATGAATATTAATTGTATAAAATATTCATTAATATACCTTCAAATATGATATGTAGACTTGTAGATCTATATAATTTAATTAAAGAATTGTGTATATGTTGCAATGCATATAAATGCCTGCTTCAATATTCAATATATTAAATACAGATCCACAAAGTATTCAAAGTTTTGACGTTAATGCCGCATAATTAAGCATTTTAAAAAAGATTCTTGTAAGCCTGCATGATCTGAAGTTACGCGGATCTACTATAATTAATTATTTATTTTGAAATTTTTTATTATCCATCGTCAGTGCTACGTTAGTGCCATAGATCCACAAAGTTCCAACTTTAATGTTGCGTAATTACGTATTTTATAACAAATTTAAATAAAATATCGCGTCACACAGTATCTCGCGTCAGAATTTGATAGCTCGTCCGTAATCTAATCATCGCATCGCTTTGTATCTCTTCTCGTGTTTCTCTCGCTCCACTCGTTTCAAGTGTTGAATCTATAAAAGATGCTAAAAAGTGATGTTAGTATCTAAAATTTAAATTTGCGTAATGTTATATAAAATGTGGATGGCCGAATTATTATTTTTACTTGAGAATAATGTATAATGTCATATTGTATAGACATATTCGTAAATTAAATATAGCATAAATATAATATATATATTATAAACAATATATATATAATATAGTAAATAAAAAAAAATGGAAGACAGTTGTGTAGTTAGTTGTTGTTCTTGAAGTCTATAATAGTGAGGTTACCCGTTTTATGGTCTTTGGCGACGATAAATTTGAGTCAGGATACTGAGCTTATGATCAAAATCTTTGTTCAGATTCATATTGAAGTTGATAAATATGCATTTCATATTTTCAAAGGATAGGAAAAGAACTTTATCAGATATGGATAACATAATACAGAATTTAGAACATATTTAAAGAAAAGTGTTCAAATTAAATTTATTATTAGCAAATTACAAATATTTACATTATTAATCTTTTTAAAACGCAAGCTTCAGAAAATTGAATGGCTTAATAATACTGAGACAAGTGATATATATTAACATTATTGTTAATTAACTATAAAATGAGATATTCAAGATACTTAGATTAAAGGGAATGTTATAGTGACTCATACCCTGCTCCAGATAGAGTACGCTATTGTAAAAACTAAGTAATATTTGGTTTAATCTGAGTACAGTACAGGTATCCCTCCTATAACACGGTAGATAGGTTCCTGTAAAACTGTTGTGTGAAACCGTGTTATATGAGACCTGGAGCCAATACAAAAAGGTGAGTTTACAATAAACCATATTATGAGAATTCATAATAGCATCTTATTATTTTTACGTGCTTGCCCTTTTTTTAATAAAGATTGCACATGCATATAAAAAAATAAATTATCATTTGCAAAGAAAAATAAGGTACAATTTTACATTAGCGCATATGAATGAAAATAACATAAATAGAAATATGAATGACGAATAAACTTTCCAAAAGGACTGCACTTTTATCTGGTGCAGGCTTTGAGAAAACGAACGATGAAATAATTACATTTCTCCACATACAATATCCAAACCGGTTGAAAACTTTTTGAAATCCGAGATATTGTGTTTTTGGAATGAATCTTTAACAGAATTGAAATTGCCCTTCTGTTTTTGCTTGCTATTGCTATTTTTCGTTCCAAAACCAATTAAAAACAAATAACTTTCTTTAATTCGACATAAGAAACTTAATTTTTATTAACAATATTAATAATACGAAACATAAAGAAATAAAAAAATATACGTAGGACAATTCGTAAAAATCTTTCGTCGTAAGTAATTTATAATTCGACTAATATATATCGAAATATTACCGACAAAATGAAACGTCAGCATTGCTCCGTTTCTGCAATAACATTGCTAGACAGAAACGCTTGAAAACGCATAGTGCACACGTATTAAGCAGTATTGCTTGACGTATTAGCACAGAGCGTGGTAGACTGCGCTTTCCTTTTTAACAATATCTACTTCATTTTCTGAACTTTTTTCGACATTTTAGAATTTGTGCATCTTCTGCTCTCTTTACAAAAATCTGTAATCTAACCCGCTACAAAACAATCATTCCTTAACATATACTCCAAAAAAATTTATCAATAAAAAAGTTTATTTTCTCTTTCACATTACTTTATTGAAGAATAAAAATTTACTTTTTATCCAAGAACTGAAACTTATTTTTTATCATAAATACCCAATGATCGCCAATTAACTCAATTTCGATTTGAAATTGAAACTAGACTGCATATTGTCTCTCATGGAATTGCATTTATGACTAATTTTAGCAAAGTATTTCCCAATGATTGCATTTTGTGTATGTATTGTGTGTCCCTAGTGTGGATTTAGAAAAATTAATTGAAATGTTTTGTGTTGTAGGAGAGTAAACGTAATATTTTAAATGTATTAAGTAAAAACCGTGTTGTGGAAGTTCCGTGTTATATGAAGGTTTCCGCAATTTTTAAATCGTGTTGGAACGAAACAATGTTTTAGGAAGCCGTGTTATAGGAGGGATACTTGTTTTTTGAATATCTCACTTTATAATTAATTAATAATAATGTTAATATAGATCATCTGCGTCAATATCGTTAAGCCATTCAATTTTATGAAAGCTTTCTTTTTAAAAATTAATGTAATTATTATTTATAATTCATTAGTAATAACTTTAATTTGCAATAGTTAATTTTCAATATTTTTTAAATTCTGTACTTTGTTGTCAAATTATGTTGTTTGCAGTATTTCTTTCGTAAGCTATCACGTAACGCGATATTTTATTAAAAGTTGTTATGAAATGCGGAATTACGCGGCACTAATGTTGAAATTTTCTGGATCTGTGGCACAAACGTAGCACTAACGATGAATAATAAAAAGTTTCAAAATAAACAATTAACTTCTAGTAGATCAAGCGTAACTTGAAGTCAAGCTGGGCGGTCTAGAAGAATTTTACTCTCTATGTAAATTTTAATTTTACATACATTACGGTATGATATTTATCAATAAAGTTTCAATTTTGTAAAACTTTATAATAACTAGCAGCCTAATTTATCTATATATAAATTTTACCTATTATGTCGTTTGCAATTAATAAGAGAGGTTGTTAATAGCATTAATGACAATTATAAATGAATAATCGAAGATGAAATGAAGCTCTAATATATTAAACTTTAAAGCTCATTTAAATAATACTGTTAATATCTTGTTAATCTTTTGAGGAATTGTAATAATGTTTAAAAGATAAAGAATGGTATGGTATGAGGTATTATTAAAAGGTTATCAAAGTTACATGTAAACCTCACTATTGAAGGCTTCAAGAACAACTAACTACATAACTGTCTTCTATTATAATATTTACTATATTATATACAGTCAATTTTCGTTATTCGCGGATTCCGTATTCGACTATTCGCGAAAATTTATTTGTAACCACAAAATCGATATTCGAGGAGCTTTCGCTCTTATTCGCGGACTCCCGCTGAGCAGCGAAAATACTGTTGCCAATGTAAACTTTCTCTCTTTCTCTCTAACAAAGGAAGTTGTTTGTTACCACATGTAGTCTCTGAATCGGTTTGCCGGAAAATTTCTCATTAACTATCCTCGCTCACTCCACAGACCGCAGGTAGGCCAAAAGCCTGTTCATATTGTCAATGTCCTATAGAAGAATGTGGCCCTATGCTTGAATGCAGCCTCAAAGTTAGGCGCCTAACTTCCTGCAAATTTTCTCCTTACGCTGAAATTTTAGATCTGAGGCAAAAAGTGACACAGACAAGACTGACGCAGTTTTTCAACGCTGTTCAGAAAGACAATGTGTCAGTTGTCCACAGGTCCCATAGAAGAATGTGCCCTATGCTTGAATGCAGCCTCAAAGTTAGGCTCCTTACGCATTTTATAACAACTTTTAATAAAATATCGCGTCACATGATATCTTGCGATAGAATTTGATAGTTCACGCGTGGTCTGACCATCGCCTTGTATCTCATCGCGAATATCTCGCTCTCACTCTACTGGTTTTCAAGTGTTGGATAGTTTCAAGTGTCTCTCGTTCTACTCGTTTCAAGTGATAGTTTTTGATGTTGCAAGATGTTTGATGTGTAACATCTTGCAACATCACAAACTATCAATCAAAAATAAGATTTTATTTACTACATAGTTAATGTTTAAAAAAATTAAATAAAGATTACTGTAATTATAATACTGTATACAGTACTATTTACCCATCAAAAATAAGATTTTATTTATTACATAGTTAGTGTTTTAAAGATCAAAAATAAGATTTTATTTACTACATAGTTAATGTTTTAAAAAATTAAATAAAGATTTTACTGTAATTATAATACTTTATATAGTACCTGTACTATACATTGCATATACTGTGTGAGGATCATGGAAATACGAATTATATTCGCGATATATAAGAAAAATTTAATATATCAAACAAAGAAATTGTAAAAGAGAAAGCTAAAAACATCGAACAAAGAAACTGTAAACGGGAGGAAGAACGTTAAGATTGAAAAGAAAGCATTTACCGAGTTGCACTGCCCGGCGCGAAACTTCGTTCCCAACGTCGTAAATTTCGAAAACAAAAAGGGATTACGTATCGTGGGCGAAGATCGTGCTTGTGCAGGTGTCCAGGGACTATCGCAGTAGACCCCACCTGCAAAGGAAATAATAAACAATAGTCGGGAATGCATCGAAGCCCGGGAATTTCGGGTGAGATGTGATGTTTTGGTCCCGACTCGGGGATGTTATAAAAAGGGGATCGACCTCCCCATGGTCAGAGAGATCCAGGGAGAGAGAGAGATCCCCATCGAGAGGGAGAACTGGAGAAGAACGGATAGGAAAGAGCGTACGTAATAGCTCTCACCACCGCCGAGGTTTTACAACCACCATCCCATCCTCCAGTTACGCCGCACCAACAGGGAGTCGGATCCCACCTGCAAGAAAGGTGTTTCCACCTTGAGGCAGCAATTAACTGAGAAGACAGTGCTCCGTCCGAAGAAAACCCCCCGGAAGCCACCGACCGGACGACAAGTATAAATAGGTCCTCGATTGGACGAAGATTTCAAAGAACTTTGAACTCTAGATATAGTATCGTGTTATAATATAGTGTTAAAGCAAGATCTACCAAGATCCCACTTATAAAAGGTATTTATCCTCCCTTTATGGGATATATTGTAATTCTCTCTCTCTAGAATAAAGATCCAAGGTGTTAACCGTTCGAGTTGTTTATTGTTGTTTCCTTGAGCACCTCTCCATCGTTACTCACAACTTTAGCCCACATCATCATCCGCTAGGCAAACCCGCCTGTTTTGTCGGCATCGTTTCCAACGATCCCGACTGGTGTCACATCCTGACGTTGTCCACACAAGGCTAAGACCTGTAAAATATTATATCACGCCCCTGGCGTCCCACAACTGTAATTATTTGTAAGTAATGTAATACATATTAAATAAGGTGTCTGTAAACAGAAAAACACACACAAACCAAATATGAAAATATTGGGAAGAAAGATTCGCAGGAACCTAACTCTATATTTCCCATAGACATAATGGTTCCCTATTCGTTAATTCAGTATTCGCGAAGAGTTTACAGAATGTAACTACCACAAATAGCGAGAATCGATTATATATTGTAAATATGCATAAACATTTGTTTATATTTAAATTACGTTTATATAATATGGCATTATACTTTATTCTCAAATAAAGATCACCTTAAAAAACTTTGCATAACATTACGCAAAGTTAAATGTTAAGATAAATATAAAAAGGTGATGTTAGTATTATACTGTAAATTCAACACTTGAAACGAGTAGAGCGAGAGCGAGATATTCGCGAAGAGATACAAGGCGATGGTCAGACCACGCGTGAGCTATCAAATTCTATCGCAAGATATCATGTGACGCGATATTTTATTAAAAGTTGTTATAAAATGCGTAATTATGCGGGACTAATGTTGGAATTTTGTGGATTTGTGGTATCAACGTAGCACTAACGATGGATAATAAAAAGTTTCAAAATAAATAGTTAATTTATAGTAGATCTGCGTAACTTCAAGTCAAGCCGGCTTACAAGAATATTTTTTAAAACACGTAATTATGCGGCACTAACGTTAAAACTTAGAACTCGTGCCACTAACGTAACATTAACGATTGACTATGATTTTTTTTTAAATTTTAAGATTAGGTCCCGCACAACTTGACTCACCTCTTAGAAAACATGAACCCACATCACAGTTTTCAAGTTTACATTTAGAATTATCTAATAAAAATAAATTATTAGACATCTCATGCAGAAAGGATCATTTTTTCACATGATTTGAATCTGTTTGGAAAATTTCTCACTTTATATCGTGAGATTAAAATTCTGATAAATTCATTCAAAATCTGATTCTATAATCTGCGTTATTTGTAGTTTTATGCGTGATTAATATAAAAATAACTTTTAGAAATTATTTTTCTTTTATTTATTACTTGAAATTTTAATGTAATTTCATTAAAATTCCAAATAAGTTTATTGTTCGTTATCATAACGTCCTTTAATTACTTAAATTGAAATCTAGGAAATATCTGTCCTATTTAAATAATTTATTTAAAAAATATTGAATTTTCTAAATTAATAGTTTTTTACGAAAAATATTTGTTATAAAATAAAAAAAAAATTTTATAGTTTATGTTCAAATAGTATCAATTTTTTCATTCTAGGATTATTTTAATATTAAATTTTTTGGTTTTTATTGTTTTTATCTATGAACATTTTATATCATTTTATACATTTTAGTATTATTTTAATAAAACAATACAAGCCGTAAAGTTTATTGTTACTATTAAACACTTTAAATCCTTTGCTATTATTTTATAGAATAATGCAAACACTAAATTAAAAGTTAAAAAACTAAATAAATAACTCACTGAAAAAATTTGATCCAAATACCACTTGGAATTGGAATTAAAGAGATTAAAAAAACCAAAATATAGGCGAATTTTTTTAAAGTTTTATAAAATTTAACATAAACATCAATGAACAGTCATAAATAAATTATGTTAAAATTTTGCAAGGCGTTTCTAGCACACAATTTGAGGTGGAAACATAATTTTATCCATTTTATAAATTTTTTAAATAAATTTTTCGGCTTTATTCCGTTAAACATTGTAAATTATGTTAAAATTTTGCAGGGCGTTTCTAGCACACAATTTGAGGTGGAAACATAATTTTATCCATTTTATAAATTTTTTAATGGCAATAAAAGTTTTGATTTTACTTCTTTAAATATTGAACATTATCTTCGTATCAAAAGGCAATGTAATTTCTGTTCATTCTTTGATTATCTAAAACAGTGAATTTACTCCAAGGAGAGATGAGATGTCAGCACTAAATTATATTGATTTTTCACTATAAAAATTCCACGTAATAAAATTAAAAAAAATTTTTTCAATATCCAAATTTGATAACTCAGTTTCTAATATTTTCGCGTCTTTAGATAAAATTTTAAAACCGAATGTTTTAGTTGCGAGATAAAATTCAATTTATGCAGATTTTAATGATATCGTTTCGACTGCTGGTTATAATAATGTTGTAAATCGGGCAATAATTATGTTATTCTCTAAATATTATTAACTTGAATGTGGTAAATTCCCAATTTCGTGCAATTCTACAGTATAGAAATGCTGTAGAATATAAATCAGCATGCAGAAATACATGATAATATTATTGAATTTGATATCGATTTTTCTCTTTTTAGAAAACTTCGAAATTTGATTTCATAATGTTTAGTTCGGCAAAAAAAACTATCTTTTTATAAATTCACTCAACATCTGATTCCGGAATTTGTAGCATGAAGGAATCGATATAAAAGCATCTTTCGAATTTATTTTTCTTCTTTTATCTATTATATCCTTTCAGAAATAAATAAATATATATATATATATATATACTGTATATGGCTTTTACCGATGGGAAGTAACGTTTTAGCTAGCTGTCCTTTTATAAAAATATCTTTTATATATGACAAATAGTTAAGATATAGAATATTTAAAGGTAGGAATGATCGCCATTTTGTAAAGCGACAATGTCAGACTTCAAAATTGTTAGCATATCGTGCATAAAGTGAACAGCCGTCTAAAATCTGAATATTCTGCAATTTTTTCGTTCTTAATTAATTTATCGACTGAAAAAATACGAAATAAATAATTATACAAGACAATCGTTGTAAATATGCCTTTCAAAAGATTATAATTTAATCTCAACTATTTGTCATGCATAAATAGTTTGATATCTACCAGCGATTTTTGTTTTGAGGGCTGCCATTTTGTAATGAAATCATGTAGCCATTTCAAAATTAATAGGAGTGTATTTTAAATTATAAAGAATTATTCTGTGAATTAAATATTTAAATTCTGTAGTTTATAAATCCGTTCACAAGATAACTCAAAGTGAATGCTATTCTATATATAGTTGCTATAAAAGATTGATCATGTGATTCTCGATTATTATCTTACACCTTTTTGAAAATTCAAAATTATCAAATTTGATTCGTTGTTATGCCGATAATAAGGAAATGCTTTTAATTAATTTTAACACAATTGATTCTAATGGATTTCCGTATTATACACAAATTTCATTCAAATTGATTAATATTTACATAAGATATTGTTTTATCAGCCAGATATAATCCAATATGGAAACTTTTTTCAAAAATTTTAATTCTCTAAAGAGTGAACTGTGTGCATTTTATTGAAATCGGAGGATATTTATCAGAGATTTTATCTTTAAGTATGAGAATCCGATTTCTACACATCCAGTTTTTCAGGAGGAGTCCAGGCCCTGCTCGTTGAACCCCATCCTTGAACCTTCCAGTTGACTCCATCATGAATGTTGGACAGACTATACTGGTCTCTACAAATGGCCTCCAGATAAAGTATACCTTTCTGCGATATGGCCGCTTATCGATACTAACCATAACTATCTTTAAGTATGTGGGCATCTTTTCTCTTGTTATGTCAAAAATGTTCATTCCACATCGATCATTTTTAGTAGATTTATTGCGATCTACTAGAAAACTAAAATTTCAAAATTTCATTGAAATCGAATATTTTCGCCAGTCTTCCCATCGACATCCAGACAACTAACTTTTGCTCTCATTTTGGAATGGGAAAAGTAAAAAAAAATTAAAAATAGAAAATAATTATAATTATTCTCTCTCTGTCAATTATTTTATCATATCGTATTTTTTATAATATTTAAATTAAACATTTTTCTCTTTAAATATTTTTAAACAACATAATTAAAATTCACCACATCATTTAATAAAGAGATAAATTCGATGATATCATCTCAAAATTATACATCAACGTAATAAAACTATCAAAGAAAAGCAATAATAATTTGTAGAGTCTTTGCTTATCTTTAAAATTCATCGGGAATATTTTATAAAACAGCCTAAAGGAAATTTATGCGAATCATAGAAAATAAACATTTTGTTAATTTTTTTTTATGAGCAAATACAAATATTCTGCAAACTGAAATTAATTATTCAGTAATCAAATAAGAATTTAGATAATCAGAATAACCGAGTTGCAAAGGTGATGAGGGCATTGCCATTAGATTAGAGGAAGTTAACGATGTTGTCTTGTTGGGAAACTTGTTAAGGGATCGATTAATTATTGTCCAATAGATTTTCTTTCTTAAATAATCAATTGGCCACTGCAAACATGAACTTTCTTTCAGTTTTCTCTGAAAGATTACAAAACTTTTATACAAATTCTCGAAATTTTGTTATTAATTTTCGTTAGGATGCAATGTTAATTTAATACTTGTAACAATTATTTGTTTGGCCCAATTTTCTTAATCTTTTTTAATTTTTAATCTACAAATCTTGAACCTAATATTTTAATTTTTATTTTTTATCCCGATCTGAATTCTTTTCGGTAAACATTAATGAAACGGATAAAAACGAAATTTGCCGTTCAAAAGATAAATGAAATTATAGGAAAATAATAAAAGTATAATGATTAAAGTTTGTCATAAATATAAACATGTAATTTTATTTATAAATAGAAACTTGTTAGATAATATTGTGCAGAGAAAAGTTCAATGACTTTCAGCAGGAAAAATTATATTCACTCTGTTGTAAATCCAAGAATAACTTTTTAAATATTCAATTATATATTTTTTTAATAATCTGCAACGATGTTCAATCGAAAAAATTAACTTGAGAAGGAGATAATTCAATCTCGACTTGATTTTCATAATTAAATCAAGATGGATGAATTATAAGGAATAAATTATATACTACATAAGACACTTTAATTATATTCTATTAATGAATACGTAAACTGAAAATAAATAAAAAAAGAGAGAACTTTCATTATAAATCAAAATTATGTATATATCTGCTGCCATTACTATTTTTTGATATATCTAAAAACTTCGTCAATTATTTTCGGCTTTCTTAAGAATGTCGAATAAACCGAACTAAAAATAAGAATATTTTGTATTGAGAAAATGAACTGATATTTACCGAGCACTAAACATCCTGAAAGCTTTTTTCATTTAAGAGTAAACAAATAAAAATACCGTTCGTCGTCATCTTTCAATCAGAAGTTGGATGACAAAGCTTTCATCTGTTTTCATAAAGCTTTTTTCGAAGAATACAATCACGAATGAATATATACTTATATATACGTTTCCAGTTTAAATTTCAATATTAGAAAAATTGTATTTACTTATTGGATATTTGATAACAAACTGGCCGATCATAATTATTCTCCCGTACATATATTGTAGTCTAACTTTAATATAAGTTTTTATAAAGATTAACTTCCTTATTTGGTTGGATAATCTTATTTTTTATATTTTGGTATTGAAGAATTTTATCCTTATGAAGTTTGTTTATAAAAACTTTATGATACTCGAAATATTGATGGATGGAAAGAGTAAGCACGATCAACAAGCTGGAAAATCTTTTATTTATACGCTATGTGAGGATAAAAATATTAAAATGATTTTGTTACGATACGTATATCTAACAAGGAGAGGGCGCGAGGGCCGGAAAACGGAATGAAACGAAATTTATTTCTGTAAGAGTTCTTGACTAGTACTAAAACACAGTAAAAGGCTAGAGGCCAATGATTAGCCTTTATGGAGAAAAATGACCTCGAAGAAAGACGCGACGAAAGTATACCAGTTCGTTATACTACTTAACGACGAATTGGCGTGGCAGCGCGGTTAAGCGGCAAAGTGCCATGCGGTCGGTCCGAGTTCTATTCCCGCTAGTTACATTTTTTTGTGTTTATTCGTAGTAAACTTCTTCTATCGACGTATTTGATTGGTTTATTATTACAACATTCGTTATTGGCTACTTCGACATGACGTTTTAAAAGTTACGGATCCGTTATACGGCCTATGTGAGCACGTAAACGTTTTGCTGTCCGAAATCGGAAGCTACTGGACGGCGTC
>AYEL01065440.1:0-17955 GCA_000484575.1 Olivierus martensii
TCGAACGCGAGAAATAACGTGAGAGGAAAGTGCAAAGAGGAAAGTTTATTTTTCTATTATTCAAGTAATGAATTATTGTAAATTATATAAAATATAAATATAGATATAAATGTGAAAAAAGCATCCACAGCTAACAGATCAGACGACAACGTCAACACCGGCAGCGGAGTGGTACGTTTTTAGCATTTTTAGCACTTCGCCGGTTAATGACGTCTTTTCTGACGTAACTATCAGTTGAGAGTGAGACGGAGTATAGTCAAGAACTCTTACAGAAATAAATTTCGTTTCATTCCGTTTTCCGTCCCTCGCGCCCTCTCCTTGTAAGTATTTACACGCTTTACAGGAAAGATAAAACGCATACAAGGAAACCAAACATATTTGCATAACAACATTTAGGTACCGAAACATTTTGAAAGAGGATTAAATATTCTATTCATTGAGATGAACAGGAATTTCTTCTATAAAAATGTTTACTTTGTCATTTAAAATTTGGTTAAAAACGTAGATTTATTTACATTACAATTTCGAGGAAGTTGCGTTTTGATGATAAAATTCAAATAAAAAAATAATGATGGATACAATTCAAAAATTCTGATAGTTTAAATTTCATACGATAATTTACGAATTATTTTGCATGCGGTTCTGCAAGAAGATTTTCATATGAAATAATATTAAATCTTTTTTTTTTCTTTCTTTAATGCATTTCATCAATGTCCAAAACTTTCAGTTAAGAAGTAATAATCCAGAAAATAATAGGATTAAATTCTTTTCTAAAAATAAATATTGATCTAGGTCTCTTTATCCATAAAGCTACTTTTCTCTTTATATACGAATGGATCAGGTTTTGTCAATAAAAATATTAAAATGAAAAACAGTATTTTTAATATAAATAATGTCTTTGGAGAATTTTTGTGAGGGAAAAAAAAGAAATACGGAATAATTATTCAATGTTTTCCTTACTTGAATTTTCATTATTATTTATTGCAGAACATAAAATGAACTTTTGAATATAATTTATAAATATGATTGTCATTATTGAACTACAAATTTGTGTTAAAATAGATATTAAAAAAAAATTCCAAATTTCAACTACAATCGACGACATAAATAAAAATTTTAAAAATTTTTAATCTTCGTATTCCTAGTACAATACTTTAATAAAAATAATTATAAAATACAATAAACAATTTTATCTCGAAATTCTTAAAAAAATTTATATTCATGAAGCTTTGATAAAAGAAATTTTATTAATGTTTAAGAATATTTCATTCTTCTTGATTTTGTAGAACAGGAAAAAATTGGAGACAACAACTCTAGAATGAAAAGACAATGAGAACAATCCTTATTTGATTATGCAAATGTCGGCTGGATGGCTGTGTGGTAAAGCTGTAGCTTACCACATTGAAGGATCTTTTAAGAAAAAAAAATTGAGTGTTGACGGATTTAAATCCGGCAACACTCCCTCACCTCCTCAATTCCCACACCTCAATTTTTTCAGAAGCGGTCCGGGCCTAATCCGTTGAACCCCCAACCTTCAACCTTTCGATTGATCCCATCAAGGTGTTGGCCAGTCTGTGATAGGCTCTACAAGTGGCCGATGCCAGATAATGTATATCCCTTGTGCGATATGGCGGCTTAACTAGACTAATCTAATCTAACTTGATTATGCAAGTCCTGCTCCATATTACCTCCATTAAGAGAGACTGCAATTTTTGGACGCTCTTCATTTTTATATGGTTACAGCTGGAAAATCGAAGTCATCATTAATGCCTACAGAATTTCACCAAAATCTATCGTTAAAGACCTTATATACATTTTTATCAGTATGACATTTACTTCTGAGTTCTTTAAATTCATGCCAATAATAAATGCTGTCGATTATTGAAATAGTTTAGTGAAAACTTAAAAATTTGTTTTTGTCTTCCATAACGTATAACAACATCAAATAGGAAAAATACTTTACTGTAGCTTAAATAATTTAAACACGAACAGATGTACTTAGAATATCCTGAGACAGTTAATGATCAATAGGCGTGGGCTGGATCTCCGAGGAATTCTTGATTTTAATGGAAACAAATCAAGTTTTAGTTAAACACAAAATCTTTATAGTAGCTAAATTTTTTGTATTCATAAATATTAAAAATTATTTTTGTAAATAACTGTAAATAACTTCCTATAATCCCCGTAAAGAATAACTTATAATAACTGGGATTATAGGAAGTTATTTCACGCCATTATGAAAATTTGATGAGCACACAATGATGATCATTGAGTAGTTAGTTTTCATCCGGAAGTTCTGAATTAATCAGGGTATAAAATTAGCTTCGACGATAATTTTATCCGATCCAGTTGAATTTTTTTTACAATCTAATGTTAATGGTCGATGACCATGAAGTTAACGTGACTGAGACAATAGAAAAAGAATCTTTCGCACGTGATGGCTTGAAAGGATTAATTGGAATGGATTTAACCTGGACACAAAAGTTGCTCATACAACAAACATCCTTTATCGTCATTATCGATCAGCGGTTGACAAACAGCTTGACAAATTCGCGATACCAATCATTTTCAATAAGCTGTTTGTATAAAAACTGTTATCGACTTCTTTTAGCAGGACTGGACTTTTTGTGGTGTCATAGAAATTGATAGACAGACTGAACGAATGCTTTTATGACTTAAACTGAATACAGAAGTACAGTATTTTCCATTATTGGATCTTAATTCCATTTAATAAAATGGAAAAAATAAAATATTTCTTGCCAGCTTGCTTATTTGATACAAATTCTACTGAGAAACAATTCAAAAATAAAAAAAATTATAAAAAAGTTAAAAAGAAATTTGGACTTTTAAGAAATTTCATTGATATAAAATAATTTTAGAAGGGAATGAATTTTTCATAGAATTTAAACTTTTCACATAGAAAAGCCTGAATCGATTCTCCGATCTCATTTCTCGGAATTTTTTTCTTGTGGATTTCAAACATACAGTAGGCATCGATTCTCATCCTTAACTTCCTGATTGACGTCATTACATCTATTCATAACTGAATACGAATAATCATATTAATCATACACTATTTTTATATTAGAATTGTCGCTCTATCGCTCCAACAATTTCTTTATTCTTATCATCTGGATCCATGTTTTCGTTATACAAACATATGAAAACAATCGATATTTTTTTTTTTAATGACATCTCACAGAATGTGTGATATTATCTCGATCTGATATTGACTATACTGACTTTTGTAATTGTTTAAATAAATTAATTAACAGGAATTGATAAAAATAATACACCACATATTACTTTTGTTTTCTGTTTATTTCTACTGCACAAAATGAAATTACTGTATAACAAATATGGCGTAACTTATTCAATATACTGCTTTTTCTAACTGTAATATCATAATTACGTGGCATTTAAAATATTAAAAGGAAGAAAACTTTGAATTATTGACAATAGTATTTAATAAAATAATATTTGCTATTTTTCTTATCAATAACTAAAGATTTCATCATTCATTTATCGTGAAGAATGATTAAATTTTCAAATGTGGATATATTAAACACTACATACAAGATAACTAAGAAAAAAAAAAAAACAATTTCATACCCTATAATAGGAGGAAAACTGTATAAACAAATTTTTAATTCCGAATAATTACTGAAGATGACTGAAGTAGAGTTGAAAACGTTTTGAAATATGAAGAAAAAGAATTAGTTTACTTAAAAGTTTTACTAAGTATTTAATTCATCCATAAAACAAATGTTAAATTGCTAGGCAATAGAAACGGTGAAAATTTGAGGAAAATATTTCGATTAAATTAAATTCAAGAGTCTTCTTTTCAGGTCATAGTGACAATGTTTCTTAGTTTTCTTTATTTCTTGATACCTAAAACAGTTTTACATAATCAACAAAAATAAAAATATCTTAAATAAACTTTTTCATATGTAGACTACTACAGTTATTAAAAATGTATAATTTATATTGGAAAATAATTTATGATAATCTAATATTTGATAAATGATCAAAGAAAATCAATCAAATAGCCCAAACTGTATTTTTAACATATAAATATCTATTGGTATAAATAATTTAGAATATACAGATTTTATTAGAGAATTTTTGACATGATAATCTAATATTTGATAAATGATCAAAGAAAATCAATGAAATAGCCCAAACTGTATTTTTAACATATATTATAAATATCTATTGGTATAAATAATTTAGAATATACAGATTTTATTAGAGAATTTTTGAAAAAGTTAAAATTATTACTAATTTTTCATCGAAAAATACAGGATAAAAAATTCTAAATTTCTAACATGACTAGAAATTAAATCAGATGTTTGTTTTATATCCGAAGATGCGCCGCTTGTAATTTTATCATAACCAAAAATTAGCTCTTCCTTTGTGAATACAAGAATTTTCTAGAATTACAAGAAATTTTTATCACTCAAAATTTATTCACAAAAATTGTTTAGTCACGTTTGAGCTACAGTATTTATAATTTAATTATTTGTATTTTTTACGAAAAATTAATACTTTTGACTTCTTAAAAATTGCCCGATATAATTTAAATACCGTATTATAAATTATTTATATCGATAGATACGTAACCTATTTATTATTATTACACAAGTTATTTATGTGATCAAACATTCCAAACTTAAATGCCGAACATGATATAAAGTTTTATTATTGACTGAAGAAATTTTTCAACGAAATCAAATATAGTAGGCTTACGAATCGTTACTTTCCGAACAGAAGTATCACTGTTTTTCGAGACGTCTCTGGTTTGGTTACCATTGGAAAACAATCATCTCCTGAATACGTCTTACTATCAATCTCCTATTTCCTTCTATAAAATGAGTTCTATTCAAGGAGATATGATTTTTTGCCTTGGGCATTATTTTTAAATCACCATACGTAGAGTCGTAGGCTTTATATGATTTTCGATACAATTTAACAGTCGATAATTTTTTACAGATCCAAACTTTTGATATATAATGATTTAATAAGAATATTTTTTAACTATTTTGTTGTCCAGTATTTAATTTATATTCATAAATTTTCGAAAAATATCTCACAAATTATATAAAACATCTTCGTCGACGTCTCAATGTAATTGATAATACTGATGCATAGAGTTGTCATCGGAACTTATAAATTAATTTGCTCAAATTTCGTTTAAACTGATTGAAAATTTGAATTCAGTATTGTACAGATATCCCTCGCAATACGCGATCTCATTTTACGCGTTTTCGCTATAATGCGATTTTAAATTGTAAATTAACTTTTTAATTAAAAACATTTCATTTAAAAATTGCCTCATGTAGATGAGACAATGTGGATTGACTACCACTTATCAGAGCTCATTAATGAAGAGCCTCTGGAACACAACATGAATGATGTTGTTTTCCATTTTTAGAAATCAGGAGCCCTTTGTTGCTGGCCATCAAATAACTTACAACAAAACAAATGACTGAATTTTTTGAACACATTGAGAGTATCATCAGAATAATTAAAGAAAATGATTCTAGTGAGACTAGAAGCGCCAAAGTTGAGAGAGAAATTCAGAATTCTTTGGATAGTTACAAAGAGGTTTATAGAGAAAGGAAGAATGCTGCCTATCAGCTGAGTCTCGATTGTTTCATTAAAAGTTGAAGACCAGCCTATCATCCAGGGACTTCAAGATTGCAAAAAAGTGATGATCCAGGCTCTCCAAACTCAGTCCATTTATCGTCGGATTGAAGATTATCAGAAGTATTTAGTATTTAGGTGTTTATGACATTGTATTAATTAAATTCATTCATCCAATCATTCATTCATTAAAATTTGTGTATTTTGTTTATAAGTTTAAATAATTCGTTCGCTAAAATTTCTTTTACTCATAGGTGTAAAGTTTTCATTTTTTTTATCCTTCTGAAGAAACCCTTATCTCTATCTTATTCTCACCCATGCTAAATTCAGTTCACTTTACGCGATTATTTCATAGAACAAATTAATCACGAAAAGTGAAGGACACCTATATTATTAAAAATTGCCGGAATTTCTTTTCCAGTTTTATAAATAAATTTAACTTATTAGTATTTTTAAATAAATTACTCGTTTATTTTTATTCTTCGTCGATTTCTTAGTGCTTAAAATGAACGTAAATCATCTCAGATTATAAAATCGATGAAAAAAGGAGTAATTACAAAGGAAGACACAGCTGCATCTAAAAGTAAAAATTGAAACAAAATTTGCTTTTAAAAAAAAGCATTAATGGTGTAAGACTGAAAATAACATTGGCTATAACAATAGAAATTAATTAGCGATTGTATATTATACATACCGGTAATATATATCGTGTAAACGTTTTTAATATAAAGAACAGACTTTACTGAAACAATTTAAATATTTTTAATTAAAAAATGAAATTATAAAGTTTATGTTTCGCTGTAGTAAACAGTTGTTCCAAATATAATGAACTTAGAAAAGTTTTATTAAACAAAATTATCAATATATTTAGTAAATCTATGCTATAATTATTATTTATGTAGATAGACAATTAAACTTGATAACGCTCAAGAATTTAAGTTAAGTTATTTAATTCGAAACAAAAATTTATACCATAAAATTTAGTAATACAGACTTATCCCGGAATTATGTCACTTTAGGTTCAAACTAATTCCATTACTCGAAAAAGTTCATAAGTCGAAGCATTTTTTTTTCATTTATCAATGCATGTAATGAACTGCAATTGTCATGCACGTAATATTTATAACTAAAAGAAATATTGTAGGTATTATTTTCAAAAAGTAAGCTTTTTATTCAAAAATTTACTCCAAATTAAACATTGAACTTTGGGGAATGATGGCACTTCAAAATGTACGTAAGTCCGAAGCGTCATAAGTTGAGGAACCGAAATTCGGGGTATGATTGTATGATCAATATAAGATCTACGCCTTATTAAAAATATTACTGATTTAAATTATTAGATATATATTCAATTGAGTAGATTAATCAGAATTTGCTCAAATTATTACTAACCGGTTAAGAAGAAGAATACGTATGTGTTTTTCATTTTCTCACCTGTATGCTTGCAGTATTTATCCGTCTAATTGTAAGGCAATACTTATTGTTATAGCAACAGCAGTCTTATTAGCTAAAGAGCAAAGTATAAGTTTATTTTAACTTACAGTCTCTTGAATTCAGTCCAGTATTAATATAAACCACCGGTTTTCAAGCTTTTTCGAACGATAGATCAGATCTTAAGCATTTTTTTAATTACCACTACCATTCGATAGCGAAAATTATATAATATTGATAATATTGGAAGAAAACGAATTTTAAGCATTTAAATAATAAAATTTATCATTGCCACCTATCAAAGGTTGAGAGACACTGATTTAAAGCAAAATACTTCTTTATCTTTTAGTAATTATTACATAGTTATATTTGGCAATACATCAGATCTTTACACACAGTATATTGTATTCAGTGCCTTCTCAATTAACTCTAATAATTTAATATAAACTGGAAAGTTCTTTCAAAACAATTCCCATTTTGAAGAAAATTGAAGAAAAAATAGTCTTGAGCCGCACATAAAATATACTAATTCTAACTACAGTTGTTAAGCGAAAAAGTTAGTAAATAATACACAATATATGATATCCAACATTACAAATAGTCAAAAATGTCGTAGTATAATAATCTTTGACTTCTTTTCGTTCAAAAATTTTAAAAAATCATTGAACAGGTCAAGAAGTTTTAATCACTGAAGTAAGAAATATTTTAGAAAATGGAAATTGGAAATATAGATAGATATTTAAATAATAATAACTTCATTAACTACATAAAAATCTCAATGTTTTAAAGAAATTTACGATTTTATGTTGGGCTGCAGGTTGGATAGCCCTGATCTATATTAACTAAATTTGTTTTTCAATATTTTTCTTTGAAAAAATTCAGGATGCCTGTAACTAGTCGAAATTATCAAATTAAAGCAATGATAATAATAGAAAATAAGGCAATTAGATGTATTATGCGTTAATCCAATAATAATTAGCATAAATCGTTGTCAAGGTATAAAATTTTAAAGAATTCCCAACGATCGATAAACTACAGTAAATTAACCTAACTTACTTCCAAGCGGCGGCAAGTTACATGAGTAACTACGTAGATTCGCAAATATTCTATTGATAATAATTGCCCTATTAATTATAATTAAAATTTATTAGCCATAAAGCTGTTGAGAAATGAAACGTTTTTAAAAAACAATATCGCTAGAGTGAATAAAATAATTATATAAATAGCAATTTAATAATGCTGTTAATTGACTAAAAGCAAGCGAGTCTCATGATTAGCGATCACATAATTTGGTCGAGTCGTTCGATTGCTACTTTTATTAATACTGAAAGGAGATCAAAAGCACTGCAATTCCGTTTGAATTTTTTCTGTTAATACAGTACTAATGAACTACAAAAACAAAATTTTATTACCGTCTACAGTAAATCACAAATTAAAATTAACTAGATTTTCATCATTTATTCAATTTTAATTGCAAAAATTCTTTTTCCGATAATTTTTTTCTTTTTTATGTCTAAAACTAAATACCTCTTGTTAACTAAACAATAATCGCAAGACTTTTTAAAAAATTTCTTTATATATAAAAATATCTCTCGCCCAAAACTATCAATCAGTCAACTATCAATCAGTATCCTCTTCGCCCAAAACTGTCAATCAGTTTTCAACTTTTATAAGCTTTTAATAAGAAAAAATGAGTTTTTATTAAAGTACTAGATAAAAAGTAAAATTTTAAAGGTTCCTTACATAAGTTATAAGGAGCCTTTAAAGATAGTAAAATTTTAAAGGTTCCTTATAAGTTATAAGGAGCCTTTAAAATTAACGTAGCTGATTTGAATTTTTAGGGGCTCCAAAACCTTGCTCGTCCTAGGTGTAGCTGATTTGAATTTTTAGGGGCCCCAAAGCCTTACTCGTCCTAGGCAGCTGATTTGAATTTTTAGAGCCAAAGCCTTGCTCTTCCTAGGGCCCCCAAAAATGCAAATCCAGCTCTGAGTACAGTAATATCTGTTTGCAGCATTATGATCTACTTAACTATTGAAATGATCTTAAAAAGACTGGCATTATTATTGATAGAAAGCTTATATCTCAGCAATATGAATATCCATATTTTGAAATTTGGCATATCTGAAATGGATATCATAATTCAACCAATGATCTTTTTATTTTTTGACACATTCAAGATTACACTTTTAGCATTTTGCATGTTGGATAAATAAGTTATACAACTTTTATCATTTATTTTAAAAATTTAAATTATAAATATTTTTTGATTGAAAATGAATATTTTGCATACATTTTTATAATAATCATTTCATTTAAAAATTGTAACTATAAGGAAAACTTGAAATAATATGCATTTGCATTATATTCAGATTATTTTTGTGTATATGTCTTGTTAAAATAAAAATTATTATTAAAACAAATTTATCTTATTTAAAAAAAAAATGGGTAAGTTGTCAATCCTTTGTAATTAAATTATATATTGGAAATGTTAGTATTCACTATAAATTTGCATGCCTACATATATCTACCTGGTTGGAAGGAATTAACACAATTAAAATAAACTCTGTTTCCCATCTACTTTTTTGTTTTCTGTTTCTACAGTATATTAATCTTTCGATAGCTATCAATAGATACAATACTGTACCATTTTTATTTGGATATTAAAGTAACCTGTAATCAGTGTACAAATGCTTCTATTATTAACTTAAATTCATTACAAGTTATGAGCCCAGGAAATGTTGGAAACTTGTAAAACTAAATAGCTGAGAATGTAAACAGACTAGTTGAATTAGTTTAAGATTAAGTCATTCATTGCTTACTGTAATTCTCAAGTAATTTGTCATGAAAAATTACATCTAGTTATATGAATTTATAAGTATGATTTCTAATTTAAATAAAGTCAGATAAACTTGACAAGAGTAGCATCTGTAAGATATTCACAGAAGGATCACAATGAAATCTTTCACCAATGACAAGATGTGATATTATTTGAGTGTTACTGGAATAGTAGCCCAATATGACCTTGACATTATAATAAAACTTTACAGCACTTAAGCAAGGTTAAATTTTATTTTGGTAAAGCACTTTCGGACTACATTCAAGTCCCTCATCAGTACCGGCTTCTCTGAACCCACTTTTAAATATACAGAATTCGGTTACCTATTGGTAACCGAATTCTGTATTTAAAAGTGGGTTCGGAGAAGCTGGTACTGATGAGGGACTTGAATGTAGTCCGAAAGTGCTTTACCAAAATAAAATTTAACCGTGCTTAAGTGCTGTAAAGTTTTAATATATGTTACATGAAGCAAGAGGTATTTATAAAGTTCCTTGACATTATCCAGTTCAATGTCAAAACAGCATTCCTACACAGTGATTTATAAGATAATGTATACATGATTCCACCTAAGGAAACAAATATTGATCACAAATACACTTGCAAATTAAAGTCATCATTATATGAATTAGTCATCTCAATATTGGAACAAGAAATTTGACAATTTCTTGAAAGCTTTCAGTTTCAAGCAATACAATGCTGATAACTGTGTTTAAAGCATAGAATTTAAAGGAATCAAAGTATTCCTCACTCTCTACATAGATGATAGCCCAATCACTGAATAAAAAAATGTTTTGCATGATATAATAAGTAAACTGAAAAAAAATTTTGAAGTAACAATAACAGAACCAAATTATAAAAGAAAAAGGATCAGTTTTTATTCATCAAATGAATTATATACAGAGATTTAATCACAAAGCTTAATCTTGAAGATACTAAGACAGTAAGTGTATTATCAGATCTGCATTTTCATTTAACTGAGCACTCATCAAATATGTTAATAAAAAAGATAAAATATACCATAACAACAAGAAGTAGGTGTCTGATGTTTTGCAGCAATTGTAATTTGATCAAATATCATGTACTCAGTTTTAGCTTGGCAAGTAGATAACTTTCATACCATGATCTTGAACACTGGAATACCTAAAAAGAATCGTAAAATATCTGAAAGATACTGCCAATCTCAGAGGACCATAATCATTGGCTCAAATACCCCAGAGGAGAGAAACCATAATCTCTTATTGGTTTCTCTAATGCCAACTATGCAGACAATATAGATTCACAACACTCGATGATTAGATATGTTTTCATACAAAACAAAGGTCTAGTAACCTGGATGAGCCAATGATAACTGTCTCTCTCTAAACAATCAAAGCAAATTATGTTGCTGCCTCATGCACAGTGAAAGGAGCAATGTGACTGCATCTATTGTTGGAAGAAATTAATGAGCCAGTGGGATGTCCTGTTATGCTGCATATAGATAACCAAAGTGCTATCGATCTGATAAAGAATCCTGAATTTCATAAAACTAAACATATTGATGTGCAATATTAATTCATATGTGAAAAATACAATGACTGTTCTATTGATGCCAAATTTGTATCTTTCAAAAAAATCAGCTGGCAGATATATTAACAAACTCTCTTCCTAGAGTTTTATTTACATATCTTCATCAATCAATAAGTATGCATTACAAGGATAGACATGTAAGACTTCTTACTACAAACACTAAATAAAAGTAAATGATAAGCCAATTATATAAGATAAACTACTTATTCAAAAATATTTTTGGGAATGGATTGAAAGCAGGAATATATCAATTAACATATTTGATTACAATTTTGATTAAATAATAGATATTTATCATGTCAAAGTGTGATAAACACTTAATTAGTGGAAGTATTGGAATTTGCTATAAATTTGCAAACCTATATGTATCTATCACAATCAGAAGAAATGTAATTAAAATATACTCTGTTTCCCATCTATTTTTTTTATTTACTATCTCTATGTTAGTCTTTCAATAGTATTGATAAATGCAGTACTGTACCATTTTTATTCATATATTAAAATAACTTGCAATCAGAGTACAAATGTTTCTACTATTTTCTTTCCTAAATTCATAATAAGAAAAAAATATATAGTAACTTGCAGAGTACAAATGTTTCTACTATTTTCTTTCCTAAATTCATAATAAGAAAAAAATATATTGTGAAACTGATGAAATAAACATAAAACAATCATCATCAGGAGGTATAAGATTTTTATTAAATACTAAGGAAAAAAAACTAGAAAAGAATGGCAGCCGAGATACCAAAAATCAATGCCATTGTGATAGGATAAGCATCTCTGAAAATGTCTAGAAAGTTATTTGGGAAGAAGGCCTTGTCACTATGCAGATTAATTTTATATAAAGGAGACCCAAGTATCTTTGGTTTACCTAAGGCACAAAATATTTCATGACAGTATTGCCAAAAATGTATTTTTAATAAAATTTTTAAAGGAAAGAGAGGCTTATAAGATCATTATAAGATAAGAGAGGCTTATAAGATATTTGTCTATTTGTGTGTCTTCCACTAGTAACTTTTAAACCAGTCAGTAGATTTTTATGAAATTTAGTAAGAATGTTCTGTCATTTTTTAACATTTAACAGAAGACCAAGTCATTAAAATCTAATTATTTAAAATGGCAAATGTTTTTCTTCCTAATAATTTGGATTATTTGATTGAATTACTGTCCAGCTGAGTGAAATGTGCAGTTTTGATCATGCGCATTAGTACAAGATCGGGACATCTCCATTATCCAAATAGGGACAGTAACATACCAAACACGTGTCATGTTTGAAAGTTTGAAATTGCTTATATTATGTTTTCAAACTTTGAAAAAAATTAAAATTTATTTATTAAAATATTTTTGCTTTATTTTTAATATTTCTTTATAGAAATTACAAAGAAGAAATGATCTTTCTGAGTCTGAATAATGATTTTCAGTTTTATGAGTTGTCAGTGGGGACATTCACATAGGTGACTCTCCCTATTTGGATAATGGAGATGTCCCGATCTTGTACTAATGTGCATGATCAAAACTGCACATCTCGCTAAGCTGGACAGTATATGAAATTTATTATAGACATCAGGTCATTAAAGTTAGCTTTGAAATAAGATTAATCAGTCTTGTACTTCATCCATTTAAAAATAGCAATGTTCAAACTCGAAATCTCACTGTAATAATTACTGAATTACACGATAAATTTTTATGACATTCAATATTGAGGTTATGCCATTTAAGATAATTTTGATGATATATACAGGGTGAAGAAAAACTTCATCATAAAATTTTGTGTATTGATAGGGGACCTCGAAACAAGTTGAAAAGCGACGCGTGATGCTTTGTGTACTTGATGGTGATTGGCTAGCTTTAAAGAGTTATAACTCAAAAATGGTGCATTTTCAACTTGGTAAGAGAGAGATTTCAAAATATTTTGATGAACATATGATCTAAATGGCATCGATTTTGAATTATAACCGTTTAAAGCTAGCCAATCACCATTGAATACACAAAACATCACGACATGTCGCATTGCGCCACTCTCCTACTTACTATTGGATAGTAAGTAGGAGAGCGACGCATCTTGGCAGCATGACATGACGTGACGCTTTGTGTACTTGATGGTGATTGGCTAGCTTTAAAGAGTTATAACTCAAAAATGGTGCATTTTCAACTTGTTCTGTAGGGTGTTCGGATAACGAACACCTCACAGAACAAACTGTGAGACCCATGGACTGATGGAACGACAGGTCGGCTGCATGATAAAGCTGTGGCTTACCATTCTGGAGGATCCGGGTCCCACTTCTCCAATTTTTCAGGAGGACTTGGCCCATTGAATCTCATCCTTCAACCATCTGGTTGACCCCATCAGGGGGTTGGCCGACCTGTGATGAGCTCTATAAGTGGCTGTTACCAGATGAAAATATCTCACGAGGATATGGCGACTTAACTTACTTAACTTGCACGTTCATGGATTTATGGATAAGGATGGCAGAATAATAGTTTATCCCGATTAAATTGAACTCGGAGACAACTTGAAACAAATCAAAGATTTATTAAAGAAGGAAGAGAGAGATTTCAAAATATTTTGGTCTTAGAATGGTATCCATACCAAGTTGAGATCAATAGGCTTGTGGGTCTCTACACCAACAATGCTATTAATCACTTCCAAAAAATCCTGAAGAAGAGAGAAAATCACTACAATGCTATTAATCACTTCCGAAAAATCCTGAAGGAGAGAGAAAAGCGCGATGCTATTAATCACTTCCGAAAAATCCTGAAGGAGAGAGAAAAGCACATGACAATGCTATTAATCCACTTCCAAAAAATCCTGAAGGAGAGAGAAAAGCAATAACATTGGAAGATTCTTTAATGGAAAATAAACATAATAGATGAAAATGCAAGATTAAGAATGTATATATTATTGTTAATACATATAAATAAACATAGTAAGAAATTATATAATTTGTTATTTATTTTGTTTTTGGATCTCCAGAACGAATTAATAAAATTCCCAAAAAACCTATGGTAAATCAATGAGAGGTTAATGAACAATACGGGCAATGAACATAGTCTTTGAACGGATTATGTTTGTTAACCAATCACTCACTGTATATTTTAATCCTACACCTTCCAAAACACAAACATATTTGGAAAGTATACTATATGATATTATAAAATAAAAGTATAAATCCATAGAATCCTCAAAATAGATAAGAGCTGACTTGAACCTGGACCCTTCCAGTAAAACTGGAGGTATTGGACAGAATTATATTCAGATCCTCCACAATGGCAAGTGACTTAATGATATTTAAGAATAAGCACATATTTTTAATGTTACATCATTGTGACACACTAGCACTATATAATATAATATATGCTCTGACATACATATGTTTTGACTTACACAGAGTTTTTCAAAACATTCACCTATATAACTTGGGGACTGCCTATATTTATAAAGTTCTTTGTCTAAATTCTGAATACTTCAATCAATTTATAAATTACAGCAAGCCCTTGACTTAAGACCAGTCAAATTTATGATAGTGATATCATCAATAAATTCTGTGATTTGATCAGTGCAACTGACAAAGGGTTTGAGTCCCTGCAATGGTCTGATTTACAGAAACATTCTTTTTGTGTCTGGCATTTTTGTATTCATTAAGTTTACTGCAATAAAATGGAACATAATAAGAAGTATTAGTAGTGAGCAATCTAAATTTTAGGCATTTTTAACTTATGATTGTAGGATTCAAACTTAACATCATTATAAATCAAGGATTACTATAGAGGTAGTCCTCAATTTACAATGACTCGACTTACGACAATTCACACTTATGACAGTCAAAAATTATTAAAAATTCTCTAATTCAACTTTGCTGCTTGCATATATATACATATATCACATTGCTTTTGTATATGATTCACCATTAGTCGCCATCATAGTCATTACCATCACCAGCATCGCCATTAGTCAGCAAGCAAAGCCTTATTATTGTATCTTGTGGTAACTCTATCATGTCCAGTAAGACAAATGATACTACTGATGAAAATTTCAACATAAAAAAAGATGAAGAAAGCTTTAAATTTAACTGTTTTAAGTTAAATAGACATAATTTATAAAAATATTAAAACAGAAAACAAACAAATCAAAAATTAAAAAAGTCCTCGACTTACATCAGGATCAACTTACAATGGAAACGTTGGAATGGAACCCTGTTGTAAGTCGAGGGCTATCTGTACATCTGAAAGTCAATTTAGAATTTTATTGAAATTTATTAGTTGTACTGAATTTAATTATTAATAAAATAATTAATTTTGAAAAATAATCTGTTTTTAATTTAATATTTTATTAAAATTATCACTTTTACAGCATATTTAATCATGTATGTCACTGTATATAATGGAAACTATTGAAAATAGGTCAAAATATTAATTTAAGATCTATATCATTTAGAATTTAAAAAACAAGTAAGTACTGATATGTAAAAAAATAAAATAAATAAAAATTTTCCAAATACAAAATGAATTTCTGATCACTAAAGTTTATGTAATTCAACACAACATATATTTTTGTATGACAATATAAAATAAAATTTATATAGTATTTAGTATACTAATAATATAAAGATTGTTATTTCAAAACTTATTTGATGCTTAAAATACATGATTTTAACCTTGACCTTTTTCTTAAATCATTAATTATTATTAAAAAAAATAATTTATTTATTAAAATATGAAAAATTAAATACAATAATTTAAAAGAAAAATTTTTTTGGCTTCATTACAAGTTTCAAACAAAAATCATTTCCTAAATATAATATTTAACTTTCCAAGTGCAATATTTGCAAGACTATTTCTGGTGCACTGCCGTGTAATGCATTCTCTTTATATAAATAAATGATAATTTACTAAATCTAAATAAATTTTTGTCATTGGATAAATAAGAAAAAGTATTATATTTTTTTAATAATAAAATTTTGTGTAAAAATAAAAACTAATAAAACAATATACAGTATAATAAATGGTCTATTAATTTCATAATCTATAATTACTTGTATTACATATCTTTCTTTACTGTTTTTTAATTTTAACTAAATTAAACAACTTTAATAATAATATCCGAAAACAATCACTATAATGAATAAACAGAAAATAAAAACAACTTTGAATCTATTTTCAGAATAATTAATGTATGTATATGTATGTATATAAATAAATATATATATATCACAGGAGATGTTTTAAGAATTGTTTTCTCCTTGTTTAAAATGTATATAAGTTCTAAGTATTTAACTTACATTATTAAGATATTATTATATGTCTAATACTATAATTTCTAAAACTCAATACTAACTTTTCTAGAAATTATATACACCAGTACATTTTTTTAAGTACCAGTTTTACTTTAAAATGAAAGCTTTGTAATTGTTTAATTGCTATAGACCAGGGATGGCCAAACTTCATGTCACTATGAGCCACATAGAGAATCTCAAATAATCGAGAGCTGCATTTTATTTCTGGATCAATGAGAACAGCATCAGTTTTTTGGGTAATCTTAATAATGATTTCAAAAATTGTTTATTTCAGAATTATTTATTTCATATAGATGCATACTAGTTTTTACAATAGATAAAAAAAGAATATATCTGTAATTTGTTTAACTTAAATAAATATTTGCTTCATATTTACTATTGACTTTCATGGTATGGAGCCATACTGAAGGTACCAATGAGCTGCATGTGGCTTGTGAGCCGCAGTTTGGCCACCCCTGCTATAGACAATTAAATAATAAGAATTATATTAAATTTATAAATAAAACCAGAAAACTACATTTTTAAATTAAAAAATTTATTTTATGTATTAATAAATATAATAAACATAAATCATACTGAAATATAATTTAGTGATGACATAAGATAAATAATATTTTTTGGAAATACTATTTATATATTAAATAGTAATCATATATACTCAGACCCCACTTTGCATTTTTGGTTTGGATTATTTCTGAAATTGATTGTAAAAAACTAAAACAACATTATGCTTTCAGTTGTAAAATTCTACATATATACATTCAGTTGTATTATTTGAAAAATTCTTTTTTCCTTTTAATAGCATAGCAGCATGCATAAGTGGTTCAGTTATGATTCCTGGTATGCTTGTATAGTCCCGTGCAAAAAGTTTGTCAGGTTACAGGAAAAGGTTCGGCTATCCAACAATACGCAAAAGTACGGCAATAATCACGTCAAGAGCAGAGCGATGCTGCTGTAAGTTGGATAGGCATCATTCCACAGTTTCCATAGCTATAGGGGAGGGAAAGTAGTGTGGGAGAACTGAAAATTTTAAACTTTGAAAAGTATTACGATTATTTTGAAAGGAAGTCAGTGTTTATTATTTAATTATTTTTACACAATATTAATAAACATAACTAGATACCGAAAAACATGACAAGTTGTGAGGAAGTTAATTTTGACCTATCCTATTTTTATTTTATT
>AYEL01065441.1:0-26736 GCA_000484575.1 Olivierus martensii
GGCTTTGCTAAACAAATTGACAATGGTTGCAACACTTCATTGGGGTCTTAATTCGAACGTCATTGAATCCATGTATGAGGGAGTGATTATACCACAGCTGGCTTACACATGCTCGGTTTGGGGGATGCTCTTGATAAAGTTAAAATCAAAGAACTTATTTTAAAATTTCAGCGTCGTATCTGCATTAAGATCATTAAGGGATATCGCACTAAGAGGTGTGTGGTCGTCTTCGCCAGATCTCGCCTAACATTTGGCAACCTCTTAGTTTCTCCCTGTCACTAGGTTTGATTTATATATCCTCATGTGATATTCTTTATCTGGCAGCGGTCAAATTATAGACTCCATCATAGGCAGAGGAGTGCATGGTCCATGGTGACATAGAAATCTTTGCAATCTCCTATTCCCGAGTGGAAAATGGCGTATTCATGGAAAAAACGTTCTTAATTCGTGGAACGTAGTATATCAAAAATTGTTTTGTCAATTTTTAGGTTAAGTTAGATTGTTTGATTTAGCCGCCATATCCTCATGTGATATTCTTTATCTGGCAGCGGTCAAATTATAGACTCCATCATAGGCTAGCCAACATCAATGATGGGATCAACCGGATGGTTGAAGGATAGGGTTCAATGGATCAGGCCCGGATCCCTTCTGAAAAACTGGAGGTGTGGGACCCGAATCCGGAAAGGTGATAAGCCACAGCTTTACCACGTGATCATTCGGCCGACGTCAGTTTTTAGGAATTTAATAATGTAACAGGCATTGAAAATAATAACAGAAGGCATACTTACTAGAAGATCATTGATAATTAATGTCACACTGTTGTTGTTGTGTTGTGCTGAAATTGCTTCAATACTTTCTTTTCTTAACGAAGGAAGCTTTAACATTACTGCACAATATTTACCCTGAATGCTATCCTTTAATTTTTTCGAATCTACTTCATTTTCATCAGAATCTATATTTATACATTGATCATAATCACCAGGAATCCATAACAAGCCACTCATAAAACCTGCAGATGGTTTGCCAAACGAATCCAACACTGAAATTAAAATAATGTATTTAAATGAAGACCTTAAATTTATATTATCCATAGATGAAACTAGGCATTATTTATTAATACAGTATTAATAAATTAAACAAGTGAATGATATACAAATTATGTAACTAAAATTAGTTTTTTTTATTAAATTCTAATTAATGTTCATCTATTAATACATTATTTCTTGTAGAATCAAATTCTTTTATAGGAAATACAGTACGAACAACTGTAAATTGAAAATATATTGAAATTATTGAATCTGTACAATATGAAAATTGTTTTTAAATAGAATCAAATTCTTTTATAGGAAATACAGTACGAACAACAGTTGTTCGTACTGTATTTCCTTACTGTAAATTGAAAATATATTGAAATTATTGAATCTGTACAATATGAAAATTGTTTTTACATAGAATATTTCAGATTTCACCTCAAAGTATTTTTTCTTAATAAACGTAATATAATTAAGTTCTAAAAATTTGTGAAATGAAAAGAAACAGAGATGATTGTATAATATTCCTTACGATTATTTGCATCATTTTCATAATTTCTAATTAAATTGGTCGGCCGGATGGCCGCGTGGTAAAGCTATGACTTACCACCTGGAGGATCCGGGTTCAAATCCGGATCCCACATCTATATTTCAGGAGGGATCCAGGTCCGATCCGTATGAACCCCATCCTTCAACCATCCGGTTGACCCCATTATGAATGTTGGCAAGCCTGTGATGGACTCATAAGTGGCCGCAGCCAGATGTAGAATATCCAATGAGGATATGGCGGTTTAACCAAAACTAACCTAACTTAATGTAATTAAATTGATTAAGAAATTCAAATTGAATCGGCCGGATGGCCTCGTGGTAAAGCTGTGACTTACCACCTGGAGGATCAGGGTTCAAATCCGGATCCCACATCTATATTTCAGGAGGGATCCAGGTCCGATCCGTATGAACCCCATCCTTCAACCATCCGGTTAACCCCATTATGAATGTTGGCAAGCCTGTGATGGACTCTTATAAGTGGCCGCAGCCAGATGTAGAATATCCAATGAGGATATAGCGGTTTAACCAAAACTAACCTAACTTAATGTAATTAAATTGATTAAGAAATTCAAATTAAATGAGAATGAAAATTTTCTAAAATCTTTTAATTTAGGATAAGTTGCTGAAACGACCATATAGAATATTATAAAATAGTGTTCTAATATAAAGTGACCAGATGTTTTATTTGGAATGCCGGACGTGTTCAAATAAAAATAAAAAAACGCTTAACACATTCGTGAGGACACCATTTTCTTAGTTTATTTAGTTGAGCTTATCGACGATTAAAATGTCTTGGATCTATTTTTTATGCATTTATTAATATAAAAATTACAAAAACACATCTCTGATAAATGAATAAAAAAACAAAAACATTCTTTTCAAAACAAAATATTAACTACACAGATAACAACATTCTCAATACAAGAAATATCAAAAATGATTATATAGATAAAACCATCAATAAAACGAATAATAAATAAATAACTACATTATTTACATGTGATTTTTTGCAGAGTGATATTTTTAATAAATCTTCATTACTTGGATAATAAATCTTCATTAATTGGAAAATTGCACTTACTTTTATTATTGCTTTCAACGTTTCTACGTTCGGCTGCATTTTTCTTTTAATTTCAATTTTAAAATGGTTATTTCTGTAACAACTTCCATAATAGTATTTTTATTATCTTCAATACTTGTTATATATAAATAGAAACATTTATTGCCAGTTAATGATAATAGCGTCAGGTAGTATGAAGTAGACGAAATGGCAACTTTGGGCTATTGCGAAAATGATATACAGGGTGAAGAAAAACTTCGTCGTAAAATTTTGTTACTGATAGGGGACCTCGAAACAAGTCGAACATGTCTAATGAACAAGCAAAGTCGCGAATTTTAACAATACCGGTAATATTAATTATAAGCAAAACCTAACGGTCTAACGACTCTGCAAATTTCAGAGCTCAGTCTGAGCTCAAGTCTTTCACTATGTTCTAAACAAAATATAATTAAATCAAAACAATAATTAACGTCTAACCAGTAAAAACGAAACCGGAACTTACAACTAGAAGTAACGCACAAGTATTAGATCGAAAACAACAAACGATGTTAGAAACTTATATCAGTTACAGACTATACCGCTTAAAGTACTTTAAGATCGAATTTAACGGAATAATGCTTTCCAGACATGAAATATTAAAGTACTTTAAGTTAACGGATGTCCCTTAAAATACTTTTGAGGCATATAGTACTTTAGCGAGTCAATCTGGCAACGACGACTTTTGAGAAGAAAGTAAACATTGCGAAAAGAATGAATTGGACGATGGAAGAAACAAATATTATAATCAAGATTCTAATAGATATTTGGGCAAACCATTATCAGCATTTAAAATCGATGAAAAGAAATAAAGGCATTTTTGGAAAATGGCAAAATTTTCTTATTTTTTTTTATTATTTGTAAGGATTTATTTAAATATCTTTCCTACAATTTCACTTGTTCTTGACTAGAAATAATTGAAATAACTCAAGAAAATAGTATTTTAAATCGTCATCCATTATTACTATAGCTGACTAAACGTCGTTTACAATCATATGTTTATAAAATTTCCCATTAGATGGCGAATACTAACGAAAATTCCAAAAACGTGTCTGAAATCAACCTTAAAGTACTTTTATGTTAAAGTCCTTTTAAGTTTAACGTAATGCACTTTACGTTTCTGTGTCTGTAGCAGGTATTATACTAATAAATTGAATAAATTCTCAAACAAGTTAAATAACAAAAAATATAAATTTATTAGTCTCAAAACACTTACAAAAAAGCGTTAATTAAAGCTTTATTTAAAACAGTAATAAAGCAGATTCAAATAAACAACAAAACTTATTTAATCAAACTTAAAGATCCAAAAATCCAAATTATTCACAAGAAATATAATCTTAAATACTAAATCTAATACCTCTACCACCGATACAAACTTCAAACAATTGTCGATCTTTACGAGAATTCAAACGTCACTTAGCCAACCCTACATCAATACAACATCCCTCTATGTCGTTGGTTGCTTCTGTTTTTATACCCATGTGATTTACAATCCCGTATTTCGCTCATTTGCATAAGTTCGCGTAACAATATCAAATTTATTAGCTTACAGAGTAATCAATTCATGTCATCCTCTTCACAATTTAATTATATTCCGAACAAAACATCGATAAGAGATCATTCTTATATTCTCATATCGGCTCAGTAGTAGATTTATTCAGATTAGATGACGTCACTAGCCCGGAAAGCTCTTTCAGAGGACGGATTCCGGTTCCATATCACGTGATTTCTAACTACTACGACGGAGAATGTGGAAGTAAGTTAACTATTAAACTAAAATATAATACGTTAGATATTATTGACAATAACGATAAATAATAAAAGAGCATAATAAAATAAAACAGGACAGGTCAGAGTTAACCTCTTCAACACGTATGGTCTAAATGGCATCATTTTCGAGTTACTTAAAACCCTTTAAACTAACCAATCACCATCGAATACAGAAAGCTTCACAATGCGTCGCATTGCGTCGCTCTCCTACTTATGCTGGATTCACACTGGCCTTGCGACTCGATCTCGACCACAACCGCACCGTTGATATAGAAACAATCCCATCAGGCCTCGCTTCCCGACTATTTACTGCGACCACGACAATATTCAACTCGCTGAATATTATCATGGTCGCAGTGACTACATCATTACGATAGCCAATAGAAAGGAGGCATTTGGCCATCTTTTATGAACTGTATGCCATATCAGCTCTTATTGGCTGTTGTTTACGCAGTTACTATTGGTCGATTCGAAAAATCGTGAAGTCGGTCGTGATCAATGTGCATGTTCTATCGCAAGTTGTTAGTCGTGGTCATAGTCGTAGACGTGGTCTCAGACCAGTGTGAATCCAGCCTTATTATGGGGTAGTAAGAAGGCGAGTGCGCGTCGTGACGCTTTGTGTACTCGATAGGGATTGGCTAGTTTTAAAGGATTATAACGCGAAAATGGTTTCATTTAGACCATATGTTCATTAGACATTTTTGACTGTTTCGAGGTCCCCTATCAGTACACAAAATTTTACGATGAAGTTTTTCTTCACCCTGTATGTCCAATCCCGGACACTTTCCGGGACAGTTTTCATTGCGGGCCAAACAATTCAAATCCGGGACGTCTGGTCACTTTATTCTAATAGATGCAGATTTATTTGGACAATTTCCCTTGAACGTGATTCAATATTTTGAACCCCTCTATGATAATTTTTAGCCTACTCTCCGAAGTATAAGGAAGTTTGTAAGATCACTATCTGTATATTCTGATAAATTTTGTACTAATTAGTATATTTCCATAAAATTTGGTAGCAATCTTTCGCCATTAAAGATCATCGACACCACACACAGACAAATTACAGGATAACATTTTATTTTTTCAAAATTTATTTTATATTAGTCACAGTACATGACGCTGTGACAGCAGTGTAAACAAAGATAACGGATGGCTTGTATGCATTCAATGGCATTACTTAATATTTATCGTCATGTTTGGTAAATAATCTGTGTATAAAATATAATATTGCGTCATGACGATGTGAATCATCGTGACGTAATAACTGATGATATTACAAAAATAAAATTGCTGCATTACATCATGATGCCGTCATGGTCTCTAGTAGTGATGTCATCAAATCATCTATGCTGGTTAAATCAACGTCAAAATTGGAATAAAAGGCCAATAAATGAAAAATGAATAAAACATTCGGAAAGTAGGAATTTTGGTTCTTTCTGAAACTGCTTTTACTTTCATCTGATTAAGAACTATTAGATATTAAGCGATAAAGGTGAATTTATTTACAAAATCTCCTATTTATTATTTTACGAATACATTTTTGTTATATAAAATTGTTAACGCGGTAGTTATATCACTAATCTTTTTCTCTTCATTTTAGAAAAATTTAGAAATTTTTATTACTGAATAAATCAAGCTATAACATTGTTCACTTTTAGTATTTCTTTTACTAGATTAGATCAGAAATACATTCAGAATTGTTCTTAAATAATCATAAAAAGGATCAGATACAAATAATTAAAAAACTCAATACGATTTATAAATGCTTATTATTTCGTCATTACGACATTGTTCTTTTTCAAACTTTATTAATTAAACGAAATTTTTCTTTTTCAGTTTTGTGACACTTTCCATCTAGAATAGTGGTTTCCAACGTTTCTGTGGCCGTGCCCCATCTAAGCATCTCTAAAATCCTGACGCTCCCGTGACATGTAATTTTTAATATTTAAAAAGTGAACTCTTATTCAGATAGAGGAAGCCTAGCCATTAACTTGGTCTAAGCAAACTTCCAAAGAACATGACATCCGTGAAAGAGAAAAATAAAAGAACGAAAGGACAGTTTAAATACTGAAAAAGAAATCACTAAGAAATAAATGCGAGAAAAACTTATGAAATGAAATGCGGTTATAAATAAATACTTTTTACTTTCTTCTAAGATAGCCAGACTTATCTTAATCAGAATATACACGGCAGTCAGCTGGTGACAATGAAGAGGGAAGGAGTAAAGGATCTAAATCTTTACCTCCTTCTCCCACACCTCTCTATTAGTGGGCTTTCCCCCTCTCCATTGTCACCAGCTGACCGCCGTGTACATTAATTTTAATTTTTAAAATGTGAAATTTACAATATATATTTTATATATCACCACACCTCTCTATTAGTGGGCTTTCCCCCTCTCCATCTGGCTTTCCACCAGCTGACTGCCGTGTACATTAATTTTAATTTTTAAAATGTGAAATTTACAATATATATTTATATATGAGACCCCTAGAACCATAAGAAATGCCAAAAATTCACTGTTAGTAACTCATTCTCGCATTACCTCTCTTAAAAATCAAATTGCCCCACGTTCGGAACCACGGATCTAGAAGAAAATACTAATCAATATGATATGAGGTCCAAGGAATCCTTAAATGGTATTCCCTCAATTTAAACTTAATTAACTACAATTTTGGTGCTTTTTTCGAAATTGAAAAGATTTTATCTATAGTCTGTTCCACTTTGTCATGGCAATGACGTCACGAAATGACGTCGTCTGGTGGCGTAGCATACAATATCATATCCTTCAATCCCTCAATTTAAACTTAATTAACTACAATTTTGGTGCTTTTTTCAAAATTGAAAAGATTTTATCTATAGTCTGTTCCACTTTGACATGGCAATGACGTCACGAAATGACGTCGTCTGGTGGCGTAGCATACAATATCATATCCTTCCGCAAAAATGTTATTTATACCAAAGTATAAATAGCACATTTTCAATAATTTATCTACTTTTTGCGCATAAACAGATTAATTAAGACGATTTGTCATAAATCTGAAGTCTTCATTATGTCCCTGATATTTTTCTAAATATACTTTAGTTATTTATACCAAAGTATAAATAGCACATTTTCAATACTTTATCTACTTTTTGTGCATAAACAGATTAATTAATACGATTTGTCATAAATCTGAAGTCTTCATTATGTCCCTGATATTTTTCTAAATATACTTTATGAAAATTTTTTATTTTATTAGCGTTTTTCTATTTTTTATTATTTATTCAAAATAGTAATTTTCATGCACTCAGGTTAAAAGTTATAATAAAATGAGATTATGTACTTTTAAATAATTTTATTATTTTTATTAATACTTAGGAACTGTTTTAGCTCTCCCAGCATTGCGATTAACTATCGAAAAATTAACAGAATAATATCTAACACAATTTGGCTAATTTTTTATCAAAAGGCCGGTTTTGGTCAATGAGGATTATACTTAACGTTTACGGAAAATTTTAGATTAATATAGAATTATGTTGAATGTTCGTACTGAATACTGTTCGTACGAATATTGATCTGGTGGAGTAAGCCGTAAAGTGTTTTTCTCGATAATATCGTCGGTAGGACATTGTCGACATTTGTGTCTATCAGTAGACGACTTATGATGGAGCATTCATTACAGAAAAAATAGTGATGTGCTTGTGATGGCAAATTTAGTAAAATCTTCATATCTACTTAAACGATCTTTCATTAATTTTCCTTCATTCATTTCCTTCCTGATTTTGTAAGCAATTCTTAATGACATGCTGGTTAATTCCATTACCAAATGTACGATGTAAATTGTTGATTTATCTGGTTCACTTCTACCAATTTGCTGTAAACGTTAAGTGTAATCAGCTTCGCTTGTCAGATGAAGAATCTTTTCTCTCACATTATTGTTCATATAAAGAAGCCATCTTACTTTTTTAACAATCTCGAAAACGAATATTCTCGATTAAGAAATTTTTTATTTTTTTAATTTCGTCTTTTTCTATCCTGTTTTTTTATAATATCGAGGACAAAAAACGAATTACGATTGCAGTGAGACTTTGAAACTTTATATAATGAAAAGTATTTTGATCAATATTTCTTCTCGCGGAGGAACTATAATCGTTTCACTCGTGACGTTACTGCCATCTCAAAGTGGAACAGACTATAGCTTCAAAATTCATTTCCTCAAAAAGATAGTTTTTTCATTTCCCGACATTTGGCAATTCAATATTTATCAAATACTGAATTATTTGATGAATATTATATTTTTATTATAAACAATATTTAGTTTATTTGGGATTAATTTCATTCAGGGAAAATTTTAACAATAATAAAATATTTCTTGATTATAACATAGTATTAATAATCAGTAAAGGTGTAATCAGGCATTTTCACAATGATATAAATTTCTGTAAAATAAACTATTATATGAAATAAAAAATTATGATGATGATATATAATTAAATGCCCGCTAAATCGAATGTTATATAAACCTGTTAATAATGAAAATACTTACTTCTCAAGGCCCATATCTTCAATTGTTCTAAATCTCTCATAAAACGTAATCCATTCTTTATACAGTTCGAAGATATATTTCTTTCTTTAGAAATTCTCATAAGATAAGGCAGCGAATTTTGCACAAAAGGTTTAATTAACCTTTTTATTGTTTCTTCTATATTTTGTAATATCTGCATTGTTCCGTCAATTTCGATTTGCATTTCTGTTTTATTTTGTGTCCTGCAATGAATAGAAACTGTAGTTATTATTAAAATTGTAAGAAATGTCAGTTGTCTTGCTGTTAACATTATAGCAAAGAATATGTTTATTCAACAATTAACGACAGATTATTTGAACTTTTCGAAATCATTTTATAGAAAAATTTTAAGACACAGTTTCCTTATATCGAATTATTCAAAAATTCTATTGTTTTCTAAAGGAGTCAGGAAAAAAATGTTTTTAAATCTTACCAGGAAATTTATTATAATAGGTGTTATTTATTTTTAAATTCAGTCAAATAATAATTTTTAATTGTAAATTTGTAAATAAAAATTTTAAAAGTGTAGCTTTTCTACTTTATATTTCCATTCTTCTCTAAATTCAAATATTAAATTTATGTAATAAAATCAGTAGTTGCAAAATACTTTAAAGAATTAATCATACTGATTTCTCTATAGCCACAACGTGGATCTCTAAGCACCAGCAAAGCAGATATTAATTTTGAGCAGCATTTCTTCAAGAGTAACTGTTGGTAGATAAATTGAGAGAATATCTATACTTGAGGTCCGAAAGTAAAGAATTTCTTTGACAGAAAACTGAAAGTGGGTCCTATTCGCAAATATATTCGAAGTTTCATGAATGTCAGTTTCTTTCTCATCATTTTTGAGATTACTTAGATTAGTTTTTATTAAGGTGACTAATCTCATCAGGAATACTTTTTGGTGAATAATACTTATAGAATATTAAAGTCTGGCTATTGACTATTGTTATAAAAAGATTCAATAAAGAAATTGAAGAATAGGGTTTAATGGAACGGAGCCGAACCCTCTTGTGGAACTAGAGAACACATCAGAATTTAATTCGATTCTCCAAGGTGATAACCACTGTTTTTTCAGGCGGCCATCCGGCTGACATTACTTTTGAGTAAATATGAAACATTTTTATGTATTATATAGATAGTAACACCTATTAAATAAGTTTTAATTATTCCACCGAATCATATGAGATACTTTTGGCGGTGGCCACTTTCAGAGCCCATAGCAAGCTGGCTAAAGTGGCAGTTCAATTATCAGACCTGAAACCTCACTGAAAAATAATATTTTCTTATAAATGATTATAATATACAGTCGATTTTCTCGCTATTCGCGGTAGTTACGTTCCGTAAATTCTTCTCGAATACTGAATTAGCGAATAGTGAACCATCAACATTTTCATACTTGGCTTATGTGTGTTTTTCTGTGTACAGACACCTTACTTAATATGTATTATATTACTTACAAATAATTACAGTATATGTAGTTTATAGTACTATATACAGTATTATAATTACAGTAAAATTTATTTAATTTTAAAAACATTAACTATGTAGTAAATAAAAACTTATTTTTGATTGATAGTTTTTTGATGTTGCAAGATGTTTGATTTGCCAGCTGAGACATTGTCTTTCTGTATTGCTTTGAAAAACTGCGTCAGCGTTTTCTGCATCGCTTTTTGCCTCAGATCTAAAATTTCGGCATAAGGAGCAAATATGCAGGAATTTAGGCGCCTAAATTTGAGGCTGCATTCAAGCATAGGGTCACATTCTTCTATGGGACCTGTAAGATATGAACAGGCTTTTGGCCTACCTGCGGTCTGTGAAGTGAGCAAGGATAGGTAATAAGAAATTTTCCGACAAACCGATTCAGAGACTACATTTTGGTAACAACTTTCTTTATTAGAGAAAAAGAGAGTTTACATTGGTTACAGTATTTTCGCCGCTCAGCGGGAATCCGCGAATATTGATCTTGTGGCTACAAATAAATTTTCGCGAATAGCCGAATTCGCGAATACGAATCCTCGAATAACGAGAATTGACTGTATTATTTAAACACACCTTTAAAAATCGTCCATACAGGACGCATCCTGAAAAATTCGAAAAGATGTGATATTTATTTATTTTTCTGTGATTTTACGCCTCTTTTCGATCAGTGAGTACTAAAGAGGCAGGGCATTTGTATATCTACCACGGGCCGCCAACAGCTCTAGTCAGATCAGCTGTCAGGTGGAAGATAAGTTTCAACGAGCCAAGCCCTGAAATAAAAGAATTATGGGTCACGGATATTTAACATGTATCCTCCAGGATGGAAGTGTAGCATCTTCCACCGCAGCCATTCGACTGACAATAGCTAAATATTGAACCCGGAGAATTCATTGATCAACTTCTAAATTGTTGCTCTACAATCGATCGATCTGGATGATCCGTAATCATTTCCGTTCCCACATCTTGAATTTTTCGGTAGAATCCGAATCCCAATGTCTGATGACTCCCATGATGTACTTTCTCAGTGGATAGCGGCGGTAAAACAGTTGCTTACTACCTTGGACAGTCATGATTCAATTCTGAGTTCTACAATTCCAGTTTTTCAGGAGGAGATTGAGCTCGGTTAGCTCATTCTTCAACCTCTCGGTTCTCTCTATCTTGTTGACGATCCTGTAATGGATTCTAAAAGTGGTTTCTTCTAGCTGTAGGATATCCCATGTGCGGTATGGCGGCAAAAGCTAATCTGTCTACAATCTCTACATGGTTAAGTGTTCGCTTATCATCTTAAAGAATATTGGTTTAAATCATGGTCCCACATTTCTAACTTTTTAGGAAGACTCGGCCTGGTGAATCCCATCTTTCAACCTTCCGGTTGACTCCATCATAGTATTGGCCAGCTTAAAGTGAGCTCCTAACGACGGTCTTCCACAGTGTACCTCGTTACATGCGCTTCTTTTCATTGCCTACGTAAATCCTGTTTTTAATCATCCTTCCGGTTGACTCCATCACAGTATTGGCCAGCTTAAAGTGAGCTCCTAACGACGGTCTTTCACAGTGTACCTCGTTACATGCGCTTCTTTTCATTGCCTACGTAAATCCTGTTTTTAATTTACCTGATTCCTTGGTGATTTGGCATGTGAACGATATAAAACTTTCTAATATTTTGATGTCTGCCTTTTAAATAGAGAGACTGTTTGAACAAATGGTTTATCGAAAAAACCTGAAAGTTTATAGTGAAAAAACATATTTCGTAAAATATTCTCTTAACTTATTAGTTACTGTGAAACCTACGTATCAGATAATAACATCGTTTTGAAACCAGTTGTAAAGACCTAAGTATAGAGTATACATTTATAATGAAAAAACATATTTCGTAAAATATTCTCTTAACTTATTAGTTACTGTAAAACATACGTATCAGATAATAACATCGTTTTGAAACCAGTTGTAAAGACCTAAGTATACAGTATACTTTATAAAAATGTCTTTCAATTTTTACATTCGAAATTTAATAAAGTATTCTACGTGTTGTGAAGCTAATATGCAGTATTTGCACTTACCAAAAACGTTGGCCGCAGAAAATAAACTTAAAATCTTTAATATTTCAATCAAAATGATAAAAACTGTAAATAAAATGATAACAGGAGCTATTCATATTTCTGATATCTAAAAGACTATACAAAATACCAAAATACCATACACATAATCAGAGCCACACTGTCGGCCGGATTGGCAGTGTGGAAACGTTTTGACTTTCCATTCTGGAGGACCCAGATTCAAGTCTCGGATCCACCACTTGAAAATATTTATCACGTGTTACGGGCTCTGCTAGTCGATCCCCGTCCTCCGCAATCCAGTGACTGGCAGGGCTTGTTTCGCCCTGCCACTTAATACTCTTAAATGAGTGAAAATGGCTTCACTGTTGACAAAAAATTAGAGTCACACTTATGTTAAAATACCATATTTCCAAATTTAAATTTTTTTTATTCGACCACTTAGCATTTTAATGAATCATTTTGCATATTGCTGTTTTTTTCTAGAACATTTTTATTCGCATATTTTGTATTTACAGAGGTACCTCGGTTCACGAACACAATCCGTTCCTCGATCCTGTTCGTGATCCGAAAAGTTCGTAATCCGAATCAATTTTTCCCATTGCAATTAATGTAAATCCAAATAATATGTTTTTTGTCCTAGAAAAAAATTTTAACATGTTATGGCTTTATGTGTGGAAATAATACAGAAAGGAAATAAATATAACAGTAATATTATAAGAAAGCATGTTTAACACCACCTTCACTAAAACTCTTAACTTTTTTGGGAGCCATAATAAGGGAAATATTTAATTAAATAATAAAAAACACAACACTTGTTGGGACTCTACTTTACCCATGTGAGCTGCGCCAACTGGATTGCTTCTGGGGGCGAGGCTGTGCGAAAGGTTTTGTGCGCCGCGAGTCACGTGCGCTCCATGCACTCCGTGCGTTTGAAGCATCGTTCGTAACGCGAAGCAAAATTTGTTCGCAAATGGTGTTACGAGTCACGTGCGCTCCATGCACTCCGTGCATGTGTGTTCGTGAACCGCGAGTCACGTGCGCTCTATGCACTCCGTGCGTGTGTGTTCGTGAACCGAGCAAGTTTGCGCTCCATACACTCCGTGCGTGTGTGTTCGTGAACCGAAGCATCGTTCGTAAAGCGAAGCAAAATTGTTCACAAATGTGTAAAGCATCGTTCGTAAAGCGAAGCAAAATTTGTTCGCAAATGGTGTTCGTGATTTGTTTGTGAACCGAGACGTTCGTGATCCGAGGTATCACTGTAGTAGGGAATTGTGAACCGAGACATTTGTTCGGAAATGGTGTTCGTAGACCGATTTGTTCGTGACAAATGGTGTTCGTAAACCGATTTGTTCGTGAACCGAGACGTTCGTGCAAATGGTGTTCGTAGACCGATTTGTTCGTGAACCGAGACGTTCGTGAGATCCGAAGGTATCACTGTATTTGTAATTTTCTTTTTCTTTGCTTTTTTGATTTTAGGATTGAGCTTGCTTAATTTGATGTAGCTTTCAGACTTAGCAGAGTTCGAAAATAAATAAATTAATAAATAAAGAAAAGAAAAATAAAATCGAGATACTTAGATTTTTAACTAAAAACATGTTATTTAATCTGAAAAGATTCCGGAAAAAAATAGAAATTAAGAAAACGTTTAATTAAGAGAGAAGAATGTAACAACATGATTGTAATATAAATATATTTCTAAGTAATTATTTATATTAATGAAACAAAATTAATTCTATTTAATGTTTTTTTTTACAGAACGAATTACTGAATACTAATTTAACAACGGTTTTATGTTTATATGTTTTCCACAAAGCACAAAATAAAAATATTATATTTATAAATCATAGAATTTCCGTAAACAAAGCAATATATTCCTAAATCCTCCATTAAAAAAAACATCATCAAATTTTGAACTATTCTTTAAATGTTCGGGAATAGTAGAAAAGTTATTATTAATGATTTAAATATAAATGAGTCAATACATCATAATATATATCAATAAAAATTAACTAGAAATTAGTATTTTTTTTAATTTTCCGTTTACAATTTTAGAATTAAAAAGTAATGACATTTTAATAATGAAATTTTTACAATTATATATATATATCTTTCATGTGATAATTTAATGAAGTTTTTAAAATAAATTGAATTATGACAATGGAAACTTTTTATGTAGACCTTCAGGAAATTTATTCAAAAGATAATGATGAAAGTCATTTTTATTAACCTTGAAGTTATATAGTCTATTGTGAATGTGTAAAATTAGAATTCCTTTAATTCAGTTAATTAATAAATTTATATCCAATCCATAATTATCTTGAAATAACTGATACCATATAATTTTCCTTAAATTTTTTTTTTTTATTTAATTTGCACTACGGTGGAACAGAACTGCCATGAACAGTTAAATAAACTTTGATATAACTACAAACTCTCTTACTGCACATATTAAATCAAAATTATAGATAATTAAGAGGACTAATTACTATCCTTCAAAATTTTTCTTCTGTCATTATAGAATAAGTAATTTACGACTGCTAAGGTAAAAAGCATGCGTTCTGAATCTCAAGTCATCAGTGATTAGTCTCTTTAACGTCAGAAATAACTGTTTCTGGAACGACTTGCTGAGTGTGGTGATAAGATGGCGGTTAACATAGTGATGAAGAAGCAATAATGGATGTTTTATCTTCTTTAGTGTTATTAGAAAGCAGGCAAATTTATAGATATCCCTCCTATAACACGGTGGATAGGTTCCTAAAAACACCATGTAATGTGAAACCGTGCTATATGAGACCCAAAGCTAATATAAAAAGGAGTTACGTTCCAAAACTAATTAGTTTTTAATTAGTTTTGGAACGTAACTCTCCTTTTTGTATTATGTGGAATTAAAGAAAGTTATTAGTTTTTTAATAACTTTCTTTAATTCCACATAACAAACTTAATTTTTATATTAAGAATATTAATAACACGAAACAAAACGAAAGAAAAAATATATGCGTAAGACTCTCATAAACAATATACGTAAAACAAAAGAAAAGAAAAAAGTATACAACTTATGTAACATTCATTTAATAATAAAACTTTCTTACCACTGTTTCCTTAAAACGAGAACATTTTTTTCTTTAACAATATCAACTTCACTTTTTGAACTTTTTATGCGTCTAAAATTTGTGTATCTTCTGCTCTCTTTTAAAAATCTGTAATCTAACTCGTTACAACCCGCTAGGAAATGATCGTCCTTAACATATGCCCAAAAAATTTATGAATAAAAATGTATTTTTTCTCTTTCATATTCCTCTATTGAAGAACAAAAACTTATTTTTTATCCAAGAACAACGTTTGGAACACAAAAATACTCAATGGTCGTCAATTAACTCAATTTTCAAATAGAGATGATTCGATACAAGTAAATGCAAATAAAGTATCGATACTTTTGATGCGATACCAAATATTTATGGCATCGATACTTTTTTCCGATACTTACTGGGTATTGAATATAAAAGTACTAGTATCGATTCGACAACTGTGGTTTCATTAAAAAGTGATTCATTGGTTGATTGGGAGGAAATGAAAACTGTTTTTCTTCACTATATAGATATGCTAGGTCATTTTTAGTAGTAGTAGTCACTTCAGTACTAGGGATTGCAATACCGGTAAATTGCGAATTTTAGCCTAAAATTGTTACCGGTAATTCTACATTGTTTTTACCGGTAATTCGGTAAATATAATTATATAATAGTTTTTTGTTTATATTCGCTGGGCCCTGGTCGCTGCGGTAGCAGCACTGAATAATAATAGAGACACTTTGTGGCTGAGCGTATTCATTACTGTGGGATCCTGGAGAGTCTTATTGACGAGATTTTCGTGTTTCAACACTAAATTCCTGATTGTGGTACCAAATTGTGGTATCAGAGAGTGTCAAAAAACCGAGTGTGGGCCCATCTAAAATGTTGAATGTCTGATACATTCAACATTTTATATGACACCAGAAGCATCCACCAGCATTTTATGTCTGACACCAGAAGCATTTTAGGTCTGACACCAGCAGTTTAGACAGTGTTGCTCCAGCACAATGAAGAATATTTATATGAGCGCAGGTCAGGAGATAACACCAGAAGCATCCACCAGCATTTTATGTCTGACACCAGAAGCAGTTTAGACAGTGTTGCTCCAGCACAATGAAGAATATTTATATGAGCGCAGGTCAGGATTGTGACCGAAAAACTGTGAGCGATGTGGGTAAGCGACATATCAGGATCCAGAAGTGAAGTGAAAAATGCGGAAACAATCAACAATTAAACTATATATAACTAAATAATATATTTAATATAAAATATTTTCAACAGGAAAATGTAACGGAGAAATATATTCAAATGGTGTACGATTCTTTAATAATTATTAAATCAACAAGTCTGGAATCTGAAAAAGCTTTTTCTATGGCTGGATTATTTTGTACAAAAATTAGATCACAATTAGGAGACCAAAGTATTGATCAGTTATGTTTCATACGTGCTTATTTTTTAAAACATGTTGATAAATAGATCACGTATTTAATTATATATTTTATAATTATTTTCATCGTGAGAAATTATTCATATAAAAGTATTACTTATAATTTGTTATAAAACTGTTGAATTTTATTTACATTATGTACAGAATACAATTTATTTTCATACTTTTGTCATAGTATGTAAGAATTAAATAAAATGTCTTATTGTTATGAATTTTTATTTTATATTCACGGTTTAAAGAATTCTCGGTAATTTACCAGTATACTGGTTTTGTTTGAAAATTTTACCGAATTATCGGTAATAGAAAATCTATAAATTTGCAATCCCTATTCAGTACTCTGCAAACAGCTATTTTCAAAGGCGGGAAGTATTATGAGCAAAGCCAGAAACCGCTTCTCTGGAAAATATTTATAGCAAATGCTCTTTTTTGTGAGGTCTGAAGAAAGAAGAATGTTTTGAATTTTTCATTTAATATGTAATTAAAATGGTATTTTTCATTTTAACAAAAGTATTTTAAATCACGTTTATTCTTATTTTTCTAACCTACAATTAAAAAAACAATAAGTACAGAAATCTTCGGATTCGATATCATTCAATTCGAGTAGGTATCGATACTTTCGATGCTACTTAAATACTTTGGTATTGATAATACGGTGGTATCGAATCATCCCTATTTTCAGTTGTTGTTACAGTAACTAACAAAGTAAATGAATAACTTACTGCGATAAAAGCAATAAGTACAAAAATCTTCGGATTCGATATCATTCGATTCGAGTAGGTATTGATACTTTCGATGCTACTTGAATACTTTGGTATTGATACTACGGTGGTATCGAATTATCCCTATTTTCAGTTGTTGTTACAGTAACTAACAAAGTAAATGAATAACTTACTGCGAGATGGCATAGGAGTATCAAAGAAATAAATTCGTCCGATTTGGGATATCTTTGAAAAACCGCGCCAAAATGAATCAATAAAAAATATAGAATTCGGGGGAAAAACCGCGTTATATCGAAAAATAAAAAGCAGGGAACGCCGCGTTAAACGGAGTAGCGTTAAGAGGGGTCTTACTGTATAAGCTTCGTCACATCACGATTGTACTAGTAAACAATTCTGATCAATAATTTAAAACAATCTAAACAAAATTAATAAAAATATTAACTTATATCACAAATCCTTTTTAATTTATCTTTAATATAAAGTAGTAATATTTTTGTTTTAACAATATTTTTTTATTTTATCTATATAAAAAGTTAATTGAACTGGGAAAATCTTACATATATATATTCTATATGGTCATTCTTTCTCTACAGCAGAAATTTTAATTCCAAGTATGTTTAATCAATTTATAAACATTTTCTCATATTCAAGTTGTGACAGACAATATAGTGGTTTCAGATTCATATAACACTTCAATAATTACTACTTGAAATAATTATTATAAAAAACTATATTATAGAAATATAATTATCTGCGAACAGCTGGTTATTTGTATTAAAATATAGATAAATATTATCTCAAGAAAAGTTCTCATTTTAATTAATCAGTATTTTGTGACTGGAAAATAAGGTATGTTAAAATTAATTACACAATATAATGGAATAAATCTTTCTTCTGAAACTGTTAGAGATTCTCTTTCAGTTAATTAAATTTATAAGCAACAGGAATAATTAATTCAAAAATGGTACTTCATATCCATTAAAATTATCCTTTGTTTTCTATATGAATGTTTTTGTTTGCTTATAGAAGAAATTAAATGGGCACGCTACATTTCACTTGTATGATTATCTTAACTCTATGGCAATTTGCCATGACTAAAAAATCAGAATGCCCTCCAGAAGAAGATATCCCAAACTGTGTTTGTGATTTGCCTCGAAAAGTAGATTGTAATGACATCATGAATCCTCAACAGTTGCATTCAATAATGGATGTCCTCTCTGATTATTCAGTTCCTACTTTCAGGTAATACTTGTTTTCACTTACAAAATTATACTTAATATTGTATAAAATATTACATAAATATATATATTTATCTACAATATATTTTCCACTTTTAGATTAAATAAAGCCTTCTTGATGTATCTGCCAAGCGGAATGTTTAAGAAAGTTCCAATAAAAACGCTATTCATTAGGAAAAGTGAGATTTTGGGATTGGAAACTGATGATGGTTCAAAAATGTTCCAAGGAGCAGAAGATTCCTTAGAAACAATACGATTGCACTCCATAAAGGGTCTGACATCGTGGAGATGGTCTGTTTTTGGAACATTGAAAAAACTTACCATTTTAGAAGTTCTAAGAGGAGAACTGAACGATATACGAAATGAATTTACTGTAGTAGCACCGAAAACATTAACTCGCTTAACACTCGAATTATGTCATATAAAACACATTTCTCCACAAGCCTTTGCAAAGCATACGATATTGACAGAATTAAGTTTAAATGGAAATGAACTGAGTGAACTGAAACGTTCAATGTTTCCTAATCCTGCTGAGAACTTGAAGTATATTCTATTAGAGTAAGTTGGCTTGGATAAGTTTTACCATTATCGCATTATAACTCTTTTTTATGGCAATTAATACTTAAATTATTAAAAATAACTTCTAAGTTATTCTTATGCAGCATAACAAAAAATATATATCAAATGAAAATCATAAAATAATTTGTTAAATTATCTAATAATAGTACGCATATATAACTTCATAATTTTGGTAAAAGAAAACATACTTTGATGTGAAAAAGATTGAGTAGGAAGTAGTAGGAGTTCTAGGTTATCTTAAAAAATTATATATTCTTTAATCCTTCACTGTTCATGCCTTTTCGCATTTTCATTGCAGCGATAATAAATTGAGTGTTATTCCGGAAGATCTGTTTAATGGCATGCATGCTTTAAATAAGATATCTTTAAAAAACAATAAAATCAGGCATATTTCGATTGACACTTTTAAACCGCTTATAGGAAGAGAATTTAATGTGTTTCTGAATGGTGAGTTTGAATAAAATAATGCGATTATGTTTACTTATGGCATTTTTTAATTATAAAATATTTTTATAATTTTATAAGGACTGGATATTCACATCCATTCCTGTTATAGCTAGCTGCAAAATATGTAAGAAGAAGAATCTTTAAGGCAGATTCTGAATAATCTAAATTTACTAGCCAAATTATAGCCCTTGAAATTTTAACGGTAACTTTTAATGATTAGAAAGAATTTAAACTAATTTTAGCGCCATCTCATAATTAGAATAATTATTATTTTATTAAATCAATGAGTGGCGCCATCTATTAATTAATAATTCAACTAGAATTTTTAACTAATTTATCCGAAGAAAAAATCCACCTCGGCTCAGGATCGAACCGGGGACCTTTGGGCTAACGTCCCAACGTCATACCGCTAGACAACCGAGGCCAACGAGCGGAATGATTCTTCGGACAGTTATATTAATTTTTTAGAATTAACTGTCCGAAGAATTCGAATTAGAATTAACTGTCCATTAAAATTTCAAGGGCTATAATTTGGCTAGTAAATTTAGATTATTTGGAATAAGTTCCCTTGATATTTGTATTATATAAAGGCAGATTCTGAATCAATTCTTAACTATTTTCATGTTAGAAAATGCACTTTCATACAAATAAGTACTACCAAACATTGATATTACTTTCCGACCAAAATCACAAAAGTTAGGTACTACCAAACATTGATATTACTTTCCGAACAAAATCACAAAAGTTAGGAAAACCGTTCGTTAAACAAAGCAGTTTACTCGTGATTTGTTATCAAAAGGTCAATTTCCCACCGCTACTAATATACTCGGTTTTCATTTTCTATTTTACGTTTTTTTCTCACTCATTTCACAAATGCAACAAATTTGTGGTAAAATAAAAATTAAATTAAAACGTAAAATAAAATTAAATTAAACAGTAAAATAAAATTAAAACAGAATCTCATAACAACGTCACACAATCACTGAAATGCTGAGTGTTAGAAACAAAAAAAAAAAAAAAACTAAAATACAGTCACAGTTCAAAACTTTAAACTGAAATAGCTAAAACTAAAATTAATGTGATTGAAATGTGAGGTCATCGATAACTTGTTGTTTATCAAATAATTACTAATTATTAAGAACAATTAATTAGTTGAGTTAATATAATTCAATTTTAGGATTGTTTTTATTGATTAATTAATTGAGTTAATATAATTCAATTTTAGGATTCTTTTTATTAATTGAGTTAATATAATTCAATTTTAGGGTTCTTTTTATTAATCTCTTAAAAAAGTAATAAATAAAAGTGAAAAAAAATCGCAAATCATGAAAGTTTCATGGACCGCACAAAATGTCTTGGCAAGCTGCCTTTTGGACAGCCCTGGTCTAAACTGTCATTCATATTATAAGTAAGAAATGACGTCATAAGTAGGAGGAAATGACATCATCTACTCGTTAAACCAAGTTAAGGTGGGTTCACACTACGAGCGATTGGACCAACTTCACTGTCTCTATCGATTGATTCCACCAACTTTGAGCCAAGTAGTTCACATTACACCGCCGACTATCTAAAGACGTTTTGTATTAGCCAATCGGTGCTGTTGTTATATTTTGATAATACAACGAATCATCGTCTAATAAATTTTACTTACAATCAGAAAATCATTGTGGCAACATATGTCATATATCCAAGGATACTGCCTAACTTCATTTATTAATTCTTTGATAAAATCTTTATCAGCAAAGATAGCGATTAAACATCACAAACTACCCGCCAAAGAAAGAAAATACGATTGGCTGTTCAGAAAGCACTCTGATTGCTATTGTTGGCAGACCACGGCGACTAGACTTCAAATATTCAACCGGGTGAAACTTGATCGGTCATACGACTGGACCAACTATCCATTGCTGTTGCTATGGAAACGTGATGTAGAATCGCTCAAGTCAGTCGTAATGTGAACCCAGCTTTAAACGTATGTTGAGCGAAGCATAATTTAAATCATGTGTATCATTTTTAATGTTATACAGTGTTCTATCACATAGATCCTTTACTGAACAAAAACAAAAAAAAAACAAAATCAGATTTAATAAGAATTTATTTCAAATTTAATATTTTTAAATATGTGAACATTTGAAAGAAAATAACAAACATATTCAGTACATTATTACACAATTCCATTGAGATCGGATAAGTACTATATTGCCATTTTTAAAATAAAAATAAAGATAAAAAAATTACTTGATTTGAACAATTGTGGTTTATTTAAATTAATTTTTAAAGTAATCCAGACAGGATTACTTTAAAAATTAAAATAATTTTATACGTTACAAGAAATTGCAGCTAGCTGCAGTTGTTTACTAGATCTAATGACAGGTACGTCATCCTGGGGACCGATTCTTCGATCCCCTTACCAGTAAAAACGGAATCGGAGAAGAAATCCCTTTGTTTCCTATGGGAGCTTAAGACTTGATCTGGTAAAACTGTAATCTTAAGCTAACAACTGTAAACTCATCGAAATTTAAGTGTGTGGTGTGAATTGGATTATTAAGCTGAGATGTACTGTATATTTGACAAAGAAAACAAATTCATCTTAACGAATCATAGCGTGAATAGGTGGGATCTCGAAAATTCTTTCATACTAACAGAGAATTTGTATTAAGCGAGTTTATCATAAACGAATAATTTAACATTATTTGAATATACGCCAGGCAAGGGATGGGAAAGATAGTTCTTACTATCGAAAATTTATCCTAAGCGAGTTTGTCTTAATGAGGTTTGACTGTATTAATATATACCGTGAGTTTTTCTTGAAATCGAACACACTGATTTTTGGCATCGAGCCAATGGATTGTTGAAGAGAAATTACAAAAAATGTTTGAAGGAAATTGCAAACATCCGCAAATTCTGGAAGGAAAACAGATTAACAGCATGAAAGAAATAGATTTTACTCATGGTTTATGTTAGATTTTATTGACTTATATAGTATTTATTCTTGTGTATTTTCCTCTGTAGAACATTTTATTGCAAAAATTATAAAAATTAAATAAAATATATCTGCAGAATAAATCGATATTATCTAATATAAATTGATATATCTGATTCATGACAGTTAATAAAGACTGGATAGTTTTTATTATAAAAAAATGGCCTCATTTTTTTTTTATCGTAACTCTCTGTCGAAAGTAATTACAGTTTTAGAAAGAATTAGGAGATAAATTAGCCTATATGTTAGGTATGAACAAAATGGCCTCATTTTTCTTTTTTATCGTAACTCTCTGTCAAAAGTAATTACAGTTTTAGAAAGAATTAGGAGATAAATTAGCCTATATGTGAGATATGTTGTAAAACAAAGCATTCTATTAAAGAAAATTGCATTGCTTTATATTCAATTAATTCTTATGAATTACATTTCTGTTATAAATTATCCAGGATGTCCGGTTTTTTACTGAATATTTTCGGCGAAAGGTTGATATCGTTGCGGCTTCATATGCTTCTACGTATTTATGACGACACTTGAACTTTGGTTATGAATGCGTCATGTTGGCGTGACGACGTCATCTGTAATGTCGTCACATCGATATCTTGTAACCAATTTCAGAATCTTCAGCCCATAGTAGTCTTACATAATCGATAACATCATGTTTGAAGCCACATGGCCCATTCCATAATTACTATTTCGAACATTTTTAACCTCTCCTGTTAACCGAAACTCGAAGAAAGATCCAAAATATTCAATATGCATTTTTATAGAGAAACTAAAATGCACCAATTCCTGGAGCGATTTTGATCCGGAATATTCATGTTACGAAATTTGCATTGTGTTCACAGGAAATCACTTTTAATCCCGAAAGTACAATTAAAAAGTGATTTCTCATAAACAATATGGGAATGCATAAAGAACTGACAGATTGCAATCGATTTTACATATGTAGATTCCAATGCATCTTTATATATTTTTCCTTTGAATTTCATCGTATGTCTAATTTCAGCATTTATGATTAACTTCACAATCCACTTTCAATTCATGTTTCATTATAGAAACCTTCAAAACTGATTCTCAGAATTTCACAAGAAATCTATCAAATAAATTCGATTTTAATCCAAATCGATTACTAACTAAAACAGCTTCTGGAAGAGAAAAACTCCGAGCATCTTTATCCTTACTTCCCAAAAATACGCTATGTAGCCTATATAGTATCCATACTGAAAATCATTGTTATGTCACAAGACACTAAAAGAAAAAGACGTAGCAAGAATTTCATTCAAAGAGTATCGTGTGGAACACCAATATGACTTAATATAACGCAACAACTGACGTAATAATTATATTATTCTTACAACCTGATAATTCAAACATTGCCAATACATCTCATTATTATTTTATTATCTACATCCACTTACTAATTGTTATTTTTAACTACCAGTTTTTCTAATGCGGATTAATTTTATAGAAAAAATAATTTAATTATGAAATGAAAATTTATATTCTCGTATGCATCTCAAGGCATATGTATATTTTGATAACTCATAAATCATGTATAAGTTTTCCGAAATACATTATAAAAATGATTTGATAAATGTGGGATCACGAATTCGCCCCCCCCGAACCTAGACGAGTTGAAAAATTTAACAGTAGAAACTTTTATGACGAAATGCTATAGCATGATGTGTTATATTTTGTCATTTTATAGACCCTTGTTCTTTGGATTAATAAATCGAGGTAAGACATTTTATACAGGTGTCAATTGAAATTCAGAGGAAGTGATACCTGAACCTTTGAAAGCTAAGAGGATCTCCGAGAAAAATGAATGAAGGGGTCAGAATATATAAGAGCAAGGCCGTCTCGGTTCGAGAGTCGCTTCTTCGCCCTTCGTTTTCCTCGGACGCTCGTTAGGTTAGTTATATTACGCCGCCATATCCTCATAGGATATTCTGTATCTGACGGCGGCCACTTAGAGCACCCATCACAGGTTGGCCAGCACCCATGATGGGGTCAACCGGATGGTTGAAGGATGGGATTCAATATTCTGTATCTGACGGCGGCCACTTAGAGCGCCCATCACAGGTTGGCCAGCACCCATGATGGGGTCAACCGGATGGTTGAAATCACAGGCTGGCCAACACCCGTAATGGGGTCAACCGGATGGTTGAAGATGGAGATTCAACAGACCGAGCCCGGACCCCTCCTGAAAAACTAGAGGTGTGGAACCCGGATTTAGAACCTGGATCCTCCAGGGTGGTAAGCCAAAGCTTTACCATGCGGCCATCCGGCAACTCGGACACTTGTATTATTCTTCCTCCAGCTCGTACTCCGCTCCGCACACTGATATTACTCCAGAGATTCAAGTGTGTCCGCATTAACGAAAAGCCAACAAACCGATAAAATCATCGATGACCCGATAATGACTCATCGATCAATCAGAAACATGTTTTCAACATTTCAGCAAGCCGATAACTATCATTGTATTTTCGTAGTTTGTCTCCCTAAATCTGAGTGAGACAGCGAACTACGATTAACACAGCGATACCTCCCTCCGGTGAGTTTTTCAAGCGGCAGCTAACCAATTCATCCCTTATACCTATTATACTAAAGACTGTTTACCTTATAGACTAAAGATTGTAATTGCACTAGATAAATTGTGATTTTCCTCAACTGTTTGAAGATTTTAAAGATATCCTACAGGTATCTCTCTCATATTTGTCTGGAGAATAATAATAATTGTAAAATAGGAATCTCTCTCATGAATAAAAGAAGCTGTTGAAATTTACTTCAATACTTCAGTTGACACCTGTATAAAATGTCTTATCTCGATTTATTAATCCAAAGAACAAGGGTCTATAAAATGACAAAATATAACACATTAATTATTGTCTAAAAATATAATTTCTATTTATAACAATACAGCGATGTGAATAATTTATTCATTGTTTATGTGGGGCTCGCCCCGGGACCAGTGTTGAACTATAGGCGTTAGGCCCTACAGAGGCAAACAGCGCGCGGGGTAAGACCTAGCGCACATTGAGACGCAGGGGACACAGGCGACGCAGCGCAGCACAGCACAGAACTTTTCAGTGTTGAACTATAGTCGCTAGGTCCTAGAGCGGCAAACAGCGCGCGCGGTAAGGATAGGCAATGGGACTGTTCAGATAGTTCAGGCAGAAACAATCTGATCAGTCCCATTGCCTATCCTTAGCCAAGGCGCACATTGAGACACAGGCACGCAGCGCAGGATAGGACTGCATGGTAGGACCTGTCCTTGACGTGACACAGCTCCACGCGCACATTGCCAAACAGTTATTGCGGCTGAGTTCGTTCTAGAAATATGGAAGAACTTATTTAAGTTCAGAATCGGATTCCGAAGCAGATATTAGTATTTCTCTTTGGAGACTATTAGTATTAAGATTTTCTTATTTATAAATTAAAGCCTTTCCACATCTCTTACATTTTTACAACTTTATTTGTTTAATTAAAACATGTCATAGAACCAGATAAATGTCATATAAATAAATAAGTCCTAAAATGTGTATAGAAACAATTTAATTTAAGTGTTTTAACACCATATCATATTATACTATGTGACACGTGCACAGGAAACTGTGTCACCCACACTGTGTGGGACAGGCACATTCCTGCCCTGTCCTGCTCTGCGTGTCAATTCGCGCATGTCTATGTAAACCGCTTGAACACAAAGTTCTGTGCTGTGCTGCG